>CM070501.1:5085055-5259990 GCA_036346375.1 Guadua angustifolia
CGGTCATCTTGGGTTTTAAAAATTTTCCTTTGGCTCAAAGACATGTTCTCTGGAAAAATTGGACCGGATGGTGGCCAGTGCTACCACTAGCCGGTAGCATGGGACCTAGGCCAGTAGCACTAGCCTACCTCAGTGGCCAAGGATACATTTCTATTATTTTCGGGGAGTGGGTGGTTGGTGTTCTGGTCGATCAGTAGCATTGGCCATCTTGACCAAAACAACCTTTTCAAAAGTTTTTAATCTTCTTTTTTTTGCTTAAATGAAATGCCATGCAAGTGTCCAAATGTATATGTATTAAGCATTTAAATATTTTATCTACATCGAACAAATAGTCAAGACCTCTCTTAATAGTATGGCGCCTATTCTAGCAATCCAATCTTTGCTCCAAACTTTGATATCGGTAAATCTATAAAAACATACTTACATTTTATACCTTAGCCATCTTGTCTCGATGTGTTGATCTTATTTTTTGTCATTTTCATGCTTCCACGATCGCCGAATTTAGGACCAACCTATTCTCAATATACTCAAATGAAAATATTAGTCATTTAATCGTAATTGTTATTAATTATCAAAACCAAATCGAATTGGAGGCCTAGATGCTTGCAAAGTGAGACAATAATAGTGTCAGAATTTTATAAATTCGATCAAGGGTGATCATAATCCAAAACTTTTAGAAGAGCTTAAGCATTGTCTCAGTACAATTCTTTAAAAAATTTTAAAATTCTAAACCTTTTCGATTGCTCAATAAGACATGTACTCAACCTTTATCAAGACAGTAACACTGTCAGGATTTTTGAAAATTGCTCAGGCTTAATCATCATCTAAAAATTTTATGAGAACATTAATTATATGTCAAGACCATTCATAAAAATTTTAAAATTTTCTAACATGGTTTAAACCATTTTTTGCTCTGTTGAAATTTACCAAGATTTCAACAATTTCAGCCAAAATCTTAAAAATCCCAGCCCAAAAAATTCTGGAATTGAATTTCATCCGAATTTTTGAAATCTCATCAAAATTTTAGATTTCAATGTCCTTGGAGATATATTTGGGAAACACAAGTTGAAACGTCGATGGAGACCTGTCTGTCTTGCTGGCTGGCATACCACAGCTGTGGACTTCCTTCCTTGCGATAAACTGTTTCATCTTGTAACATTTTGCACGTAAATAGTTTAAATTTATTGGCCGTTCCCATATACTTTTTTATTATTTTTGAGGGTTCTGGTGCGCGTACTAGCTCCACCCATGATGTGCACGCTCTATTGGTCCTTCTAGTTCTACTAGGTTAAGTTCTTGTAGCGATCTTGCATATACGGCAAAAAAAAAGTATAAACGCGATTTCCAATTCAGTTATAAACCCTCGACGAATCTGTGTTTTCTAAGAAAGCTTTTTTCCGTTTTTTTAGAAAACCGTGTGAAAAAAAATCGACGAAAGGACCTAAATGCGATTTCCAATTTAGCTATAAACCGCGTGTAGGGACCTAAACGGAATTTCAAAATTTATCGGGTCTATCTTAATTTAAAAACGGAGAAAAGACCTAGACGTAAGGAGCAAGGACACATTTATTACGTTTTGGACTGTCGCTATCTGAAAAATTAGAAAAGGGCTTGCTCGCGATTTAAATGTAACGGGAGGTTTTTACGCAAAAGCAGTAGCGAGAGGACCCAAAGCGATCCGAAAAATATCTTCCTCACAAAAAATCGCGAAGGACTTATTCGTAATTTGAGGACCTATCCGTAATTTGAAGAAAGCGGAGGGCTTTTTAGCGAAATCGCCTAGGGGACGGTGGCTTCGCTCGTTGGTAAGCATTCAGCGTCTATTAGATGGTGTATATCCCCATCAGGGTTCACAAAACCAATTTCAAAAAAACTGTTTGAAAACCAAAATTTAAAAATTTAAAATATCGAGTCGAAAATCGCTCGAAAATCGTCAGAAATCAAAAAGTTAAGAAAATGCCTCAACCTTTTATCATGTCATTACAAAACAGAGCTTTAGCATAAGAGGTCATTGTTTTGAATTCTCACATTATTTTTATTTGAATATCTAGTATTTTCTATAACTTTTTCTGATTTTTATTGAGTGTGTCGATTTTTGATGTAAAATGGTCGAAAATCGGTAAAACCAGTCAGTTTTTGATTTATTTCGCCTTTGTTTGACTGTCTAGTTCAAAAATTTGACTTTGCAATTCGTTTGGTTTCTATCAATCACCGCCGGGCAATTTTCGAGCTTCGGTTCGGTAATACAAACCCTGATGTGAACACTTCAATGGGCATCAAGCAACAGTATATCCTCCGCCTGCCTGCATTTCCAAGACACATGATATGCTAGGTATGCATATTCTTCTTTCTTTTCCTCCTCATATGCGCTGTCCCTGGAGTTGGAATGTTGGATTCAAGGTGCCAGATCAAGCATATTCTTCTTTCTTTTCCTTGAGTGATGTAAGGAATGGATTATCAGACCAGAACCAGATCTAGTTAAGTTGGGTCAACTAAGATCATCACTCATCGAATTTCAGACAAAGCCTTGTTAAAAAAAAAGGGATTTCAGAGAGATCGAGAGAACAGTGAGATCGTAAGAAACAAAAAAGGATTCTTTTTTGTCTAACTAAAAATGATTCCTTTTTTTGACAAAACTAAAAAGGATTTTTTTTGACAAAACTAAAATGGATTCTTAATCGACGCGGCCTGGAATAAATAGCCGCGCGGCCCAAGAGGCCCAGATCGTCCACAGAGAGATCTTGACGGCTGCCAATAACCCAAGAGGCACCCATCCCAACTTCTAGGGTTTTTGCGTTGCTATGCCAACGATATAATACCTGTGCCGCCTCCATCTCCTTCCTTCGGCTCCTCCTATCTCCCGCCGCCGCCTCGCGCCGAACCCTAAGGTCTCGGATGCCTCCCCATCTCTCTCTCTCTCGCTCTCTCTCCTTGATTCGTAAACATGTCTATTCCATTCCCGCGCTTGTTTTGCTTTTCTCTTTTATGCGCCGGATCTCGCTTCATCTAACTGTTTTTTATATTTTTTTCCTTAGGGAGTTGAACGATCGACTGCAACCATGAGGCATTACTGCTAAGCTTTCTCTAGTCTCTTGTCTTTTAATTTGTTCTTATGCTGATCTGTTCATTTGATTGAATTCTTGCGAGAAGTTCTTCTTTAACTGTCTGTTGTGATTTGTGGAAACTGCGTTATAATGTTGTATCTTAGGGCATGGCTTTCTTATTTCATAATGATGTACTTTTGCTTTCCTCAAAGTTCATGAGATCGAGTTAAAAATGATATGGAAAATTCAGAGCCTAATGTGTAATGCTTTGTTTACTTTATGTTCGATTTAGCCATAGCTTCCTTCTTCCTAGAGATAGAGAGGGATCCAATAGTTGTATTTATCAACATAGTGATGTACTGAAAGCGAAATCATGCTAGAAGAGATATCAGATTGGTACTATATCATACTAGAAGAGAGTGCACTGATGGCTTGAATAAATGGTCTTAGCATAAATGGTAGTTACTGGATTCGCTGTAAACCCCTACGAATCGTGAATCGGATTCATCGAACCCGAACCGGTTTAGGGTATAGGGTTCGTGTTCGCAATGAAAATTGGAAGAAAAAGTGGTGAACTGCGAACTCAAATCCTGTACTATGAATCGGATGAACTGCGTTTCTGCATTTCTGGTAACTATGGCATGAATGGTCTTATTGTTATTATGAGTTCTGTGTGTTGAGCTTATTTAACCCATTGCAGTAAGTTGCAATCTGAGGCTCTCAAGGAGGCCATCTCTGGGGTTGTTGCGGATTCCCGTGAGAAGAGGAAGTTCACTGAGACCATTGAGCTTCAGATTGGTCTGAAGAACTATGACCCTCAAAAGGACAAGCGTTTCAGTGGATCTGTTAAGCTGCCCCATATTCCCCGCCCAAAGATGAAGGTGTGCATGCTTGGTGATGCCCAGCATGTCGAGGAGGTAAGGATATGCCATAGCTAGTATGTGTAACTCAAACTTTGCTGATTTATGTTTTACACGCTTATAATAGTTTTTTTAAGACTGAAACAACCGTGTATTTTCAATTGTTATTTTTTGGAACTGTGATTGTACCTTACCTGATAGTTGGCTTTATTGAGTGCTGTATCTACATTTAAATATATTTTTGTTTTATGTTACTGATGTGACATGTAATTTGCTATAATGTATGGAAATTTGAAAATTGCCTAGTATAATATTCATGTGTCTCTTCGTTCCTTCTTAGGAGGGTGTTGTTTCACACTGATCATTTCCCTGATATGATATTGTGGCATGGTTTGTGCTCAGGCTGAGAAGATTGGGCTTGATTACATGGATGTTGAAGCCCTTAAGAAAATGAACAAGAACAAGAAACTTGTTAAGAAGCTTGCCAAGAAGTACCATGCTTTCTTAGCATCAGAGGCCATCATCAAACAAATTCCTCGTCTCCTTGGTCCTGGTCTCAACAAGGCAGGCAAGTGATCCATTTTCTTACATGCTAGTTTTTCTTTTCCTGTTATTGTTGTTTTGCATACCAGGCAGCGGTAGCCGTGTTGCGTGATTTGGTTGTTCATTCATTTACTCTTACTCTTTGCATTAGAACTATTCCTGCCAATTGCTGGGTATCTTGCAATATTAATCAAACTATTTCAGACATGTTGCAAGGACATTTCATTTTGTTGCCTTAATACGCTCAAGTAAAATGTTTTGGTTGCCTCTCCTCTTTCTAAACTTCTAGTACAGACCTTAAGGTAGGATCTTTCATTATCATATCCCCATCAACTCTGGGAGCTGTGTGTTAATGTTCATGTGTGATTATACTAAATAACTTTTGTTATGCATCGTCAAGTATGAAAGCCCTGCTAATTGAATCATGTTGATTGCACTACAGGCAAGTTCCCTACATTGGTTACTCATCAGGAATCACTTGAATCCAAAGTCAATGAGACGAAAGCTACAGTCAAGTTCCAGCTGAAGAAGGTTCTTTGCATGGGTGTTGCCGTGGGTAACTTGTCGATGGAGGAGAAGCAGATCCAGCAGAACATCCAAATGAGTGTCAACTTCCTTGTCTCTCTCTTGAAAAAGAACTGGCAGAATGTGAGTCCTATTCTGATCCATTTTGCAACTATATTTTCCGTGTATTATATTGAATGAAATTAATACAGCATAAGCCGGTGGCAGGCAAAATGTTAGTTGGTGACTTTAAAAAAAACATATCAACTGGACATAACATGTTATGACTTGTGTTTTGCAGGTGAGGTGCCTGTACATCAAGAGCACTATGGGGAAACCGTACAGGGTGTTCTAAGTTGGTGCGTTCCAGATTGAAGTTGATGTATCTTGGCCATTGACCCAAGCTTTTCTTTAAATTAGATCCGTTGCAATGTTGTTTTTGCCCGAGCGAATATCTGGTCCTTTTTTGTAGTGTTTGCTTCAACCGAACTTATGAGGATGCACATTGGATTATGCAATTGCATTTTGTGTTATGTATCTTAAAATTGCCATGCGGCATGCCGTTTTTGTTTTAAAATTGTGCGTGCTACTACACGACGGTGCTGTTTCTGGCGGCTTATTCATGCTTGCCTGATTCCATATATGGACGAAATGAATAACGCGGTTTGTATGTCAAGTAAAACTAAAACAGCAATCTCAAATGTCAGCCTGTAAGGGTAAAACCAAATGGTACATACGGGATACAGCCACAACGCCTGTTTCTTTTGCACAAGCTCACACTAAATAGAACTAATTTCATTTGCACAAACATCTGGGGAAGAAACATTCCATAAAAAGTATAAGCATAGCTGAAAAGCTGTGTAAAATATACAGCTTGGTTGGTCTACAGACACCCGAAGAAGCTAGAACTAAGGGACAATGAAGGGAATGACCATTTGCAAGAAACCGTCGTAAGAAAGAGTTGCCGAGCCACTGTAGCGTGTATCCTTCTCCTTGAATTTTTCCGTTAAACCCTACAGAGAGAATTTTATCAGCAACGACTTGAAACTAGGCAGCGTCACTGCATGATTCAATCATAATTCACACTGTGGTACAGAGGAAGTTAACAAACCTTTACAATCATCCCACACCTTCAAAATCAAAATCAGAAAGGCAAACAAATGAAACTTCAGTAAGTTCGTTTTATCAGACGAGAAAATGAGGACTGGTGAGATTATTCCGTACGACAAATATACTTACTCCACGAAGTTGTCGAAGTCCAGTGCACCACGGCGGGACACACCATCGTTGTAGTTCGCTATAAGAACCTCAATGACAGAAGGTGGAACTGCATATCCGAGACTGCGGAGAGCTTCTCTCATCTCATCCGAGTCTATTTTCCCACTCCGGTCCCTATCATGTCTGTCGAAAATGCCCTACATGGTGCCATGAAGAACAGAGATAAGCCCAATAGCTGATTTTGAATCAAGGCAGCTAATTGAAAGGATAAAGCAACGGATCATAGGACATAGATTGACCGAAACAACATTACAGGCTATTTTCTCCCTTTGACTTTATCCATCATACAAACCCTCAATCAGTTACATAGTAGACAAAGGGGAAATAATTCAACTACATCAATAACATAATTGAAACCAGCTCTTCCATAGAGAAACAGGGTCTCCACTAGCATTGTTCTGTCTTTTATTAATAAAAATATCCACTTGCATTAGAAACAGGGTCTACCCCAATGAGAATTTAGAATGGTGCACTGTGTTTGTAAATTAAACCACAGCAAATTACTAGCACTCACCCGCCATTGCCCAAGACAATTCCATAGTGACACAAACTCTGCTGGACCTGCAACATGGAGGCAACAAGAATTCAGTAACATGTATATATGAATGCATGATTTTGATTTGACAACTAAAATGCTACAGCTGTTTTGACGAAACAAACAAAAGGATGCAACATAAAGCCGCACACGATATTTCAACAACTGAAGTGGTACAACTTCGGGAGAAAGTTTGCAACAGATAAATGCTAACGTGCATGAATTCACTTTTCTAGCCCCCTACCATTTTTTTTATATAGAATTAGCTCCCATAAATTTTTTTTTGTAGGAATGGCCACCATAACACTGCAAATCCAAATGCCGCGCCCCGTCCATGGCAAATTGCATTTCCGTGCCCCCATTCTACGGAAATCAAATTCGCGCACGTGGTACTGTAGCAATTCTACGTTACAATACCATAAGATTACCTCTGTGGTACTGTAGCAAATACAGGGCCTAATTTTGCAAATTTTTTAAAATGAGCAATTTTTCCAAAAAAAAAAAAGCCAGGGCCAAATATGCTAGCATTTCAACGTGAGTTGGCACAGAATGATACAAAGCAGAAACTTTTACACAAAAAGAGAAAGAATCATTCCCATCTCCCCCCCCAAAATAAAAAAAGCGAAGTAAGGCACTGCTTTGCACTTGCATGTTTTCACATTTGCACTTGTACAGTAATAACTATATGAGCATCTAATGTTGTGCCATTTCAGATTACAACTTCTCCAATACATAATAACTTTACTAAGTATCTTCCACGGGGATATATCCAGTGCAATCATGATTTTGGTGCAATCACCGTGTAATTCAACTAAGAAAATTTTCAAAAAATTCTAAAAAAAATCATGGATGTACATCTCATCTTACCCCATCTACATATAAAATTTCATGATCAAATTCATCCTATGTTAAGAGTAATAAAAAAGACAAATTTCTGACAAACTTGAATAGTTCAAATGCACCTTAAATTTGTCTTTTTTGTAACTTCTAGCATAGGACGAATTTGATCATAAAATATATGTAGATGGGGTAAGATGAGATGTAATCAACTTTTCTTAGTTGGATTGCATGATGATTGCACCAAAATCATGATTGACTGATATGTCTCCATCTTCCACCCAATGGCTCCTAGAAAGAAACAACTGAATTGAAAAGTTTTAAGCTAATCAAGGCACCCTTCGGAATTCTCGGCCATACCCCTCACCATCCAATACAAATCAGCAAACAAGCAGAGAAAAAAGGAACTTTTTTTACACAGACAATACCAATCATTGGAACAACAAGAAAGATATTGTGAACAGTATTGAAAAATCACATAAGCGAATTCTTGAGACAAGAAGGAAGGAGCATCCTAGAATGGATGGAAGAGGTTGCTTACCCATGCGAGACGGCGAAGGGGAGGTGGGGTTGTTGAAGAGGAACATGAGGAGGCGGACGGTACGGATACTGAAGCGGTGGTAGGCGGAGGAGAGCGCGTCCTGCAGCTCGCGCTCGTCGATGGTGCCGCTGCCGTCGCGGTCGACGGCCCGGAACGAGCGCTCCACCTCCGGGTGCGTCCCCGGAGGGAACGCGACGGCGCCTCCTCCAAAAGCCCCCATCGGCGGCGGGTAGCCGCCGTGGCCGTAGCCACCGTAGCCGTAAGGCGACGACGAGGACGGCATGGGCACCGAGGACGTGGGCATGGGCGCAGGGGGCGCGGAGGGCGCGTAGGCGTAGCCCTGGCTGTAGCCGTGGCCGTAGCGGTTGTAGTCGGCCATGGCAGGGAGAGGGAAGGAGGCGAGGCCTCTAGTGTGATGGGAGCCGCCTCCTGGGGAATCGGGGGAGGAGGTTGGCAGGATGGGGTGGTTGACGAAACGGCGAAATGGAATGAAATGACGGTAAAGTTAACTATTCCGATTCCCGAACAGCAGCAAGACGTGACAGGCAGCTTGCCCTTGCCCTCCCTCTCTCTCTTTCTGTAGCATGTAGTCCTGTACCTCAACTAGTAGTAGTTGTTGTTCAGAGATGTTCTGCTTAGCTTCTTGGTTTGTGTCTAATATAGGCCGCATCTTCTTGGCTTCTGTTCTGCTATGGTTCCTTCTACCTATGTAAGGCAATGACCGTCGTCTTTCCGTTGGATTTCCTCTTCATGCTGCATGCTGTTGTTGCTGCCTTGAACCGGACAATGGTCTGAAACCTCTCACTGGATCGGAAGTTTCTTTTCGACAGGCAGCTTAATTAGTAGGAAGGGACAGGGAGAGAGGAGAAGGCGTGAGCGACCTGGCTAAGGAACCTCGTATCGGCAAGGCGTCTGCGTACGTGTGTGTCCTCGTCGTCATCCTCCACCGAGCTAGAATAAACCTAACCGGTCGCCTAATCCCGCGGCGGCCGCCGACCGCAGTTGCGTGCCATCTTCATCCATCCATATATAGATAATCTCAATTCCCCCGCAGTTAAGTATTCGAGTAGTCAACACCAGAGGGGGAATTCTTCTTCTTCTCTGCCTTTCATCCTGCATTCCTGCTGATACGTTTTCCAGGGCTTGCCTACTGCACTTCACTCACCCTGATCAAGCTGGTAGACACTCGATTCTTCCACTTACAACTGATTTTTTTAAGATAAAAGGATTAAAATCCGGTCTCTGCGAAAGCACACAACCGAGTTTTACAAATATCACAGCCTTAGAGCTGTAATGAAAAACATACAAGATATCTAAAGATCAAAAGTAAACTCTATAATTGCTTGTCCATCCATTCTTAGCAAAAATGTCCAACGCCACAACCTCCAATGCCCTGCATGCTAGCCTGATGATCTCCCTGTTGTTGTCATACTGCAAAAGTGCTCAAAACCGAAGCCAATATGTGCCCCTGAAAGTAGCCTGCATAAAAGAGGAGTATCGTTTTTTCTCAAAGATAATATCATTGCGAGTGCACCAAATAGCCCATAATATAGCCGCACCCCCCACAAGAATCAACCTTTTAACACATTTCTCCATGCCTGCTAACCAATAACCAAGTATATGAGACATCGACTTCGACGGTGATAAACCAGTAGCAATATGTACAATTCGCCAAATAATTTTTGAATGCTGACACTCAAAAAATAAATGTCGTATTGTTTCGTTACAATGACAGAAACAACATTGTTGATTTTCATCCTAATTTTTTTTAGCTAGATTGTCCTTTGTTAAAATAACTCCTTGTTGTAAATACTAGAGGAAAATTTTATTTTTAAAGGAAGTTTCACCTCCCAAATGAATTTACTAAAGAAAGGGGTACCCTGGTTCATCAAATAAACGTACATAGACCGTACAGAGAACAGTCCATATCTATGTAAACCCCAATGAAAAATATCCCTTCCATCAGTAAGCTGATAATGAGCTATTTTAGCTACTAAATTATACCATACCATCAATTTATCCCCCAATAATACCCTTCGGAAATGAATATTTGGTGACATTTGAGTCATGACTTCTGCCACAGTATTATGAGGAAAATAAACAATGTTATACAAACTAGGAAATTGAACCTTAAGAGGTGAAGAACCCATCCAAGTGTCCTCCCAAAACCTGGTTTGGGAACCATCTTTAATCCGAAAGGATCCACAATCCAGAAAATTATCCTTAAACTTTAATAGCCATTTCCAAAAATGTGAGTCCCAGGTTTAATATGCACTTGAGATAAACATTTTGAACTGAGATATTTATTGATAAGCAAGGACTGCCAGATCCCATCCTCATTCAACAGCTTAAATAACCATTTACTCAGAAGACATTTATTCTTAATCTGCAGATCTACAATACCCAGTCCTCCTTGATCTTTAGGACAACACAGGATATTCCACTTAGCAAGGTGATATTTTTTCTTATCATTATTACCTTGCCAAAAAAATCGAGATCGATAGTAATCCAACCTTCGAAGAACACCCTTAGGAATTTCAAAAAAGGACATCATGAACATAGGGAGACTACTAAGCACAGAATTTAATAATACAAGTCGACCCCCATAGGAAAGATGTTTGACCTTCCAAGTACTTAGTTTTCTTTTAAATCGCTCTTTAATGACGCCCCAGTCCGCATTACGGAGCTTGTGATAGTGCATTGGAATACTTAAGTATCTAAACGGGAAAGATCCTATCCCACAACCAAACAAAACAGATTATTCTTGTTCGTGTTGTCTAGCGTCACCAAAGCAATAAATTTCGCTTTTGTGAAAGTTAATTTTTAGACCCGATAACTGTTCAAACACACAAAGCAATAGCTTCATGTTTTTAGCTTGCTCAATATCATGGTCCATGAAAAGGATAGTGTCGTCAGTATACTGCAGAATCGATAAGCCATCTTCAATAAGATGAGGAATAACCCCTCGAATCTGGTCATCCTCTTTCGCTCGCTTAATCAAAATAGCTAGCATGTCTACCACAATGTTGAAAAGGATTGGGGACATGGGGTCACCCTGCCTGAGCCCCTTTTTA
This sequence comes from Guadua angustifolia, assembly GCA_036346375.1. Classification (NCBI taxonomy): domain Eukaryota; kingdom Viridiplantae; phylum Streptophyta; class Magnoliopsida; order Poales; family Poaceae; genus Guadua; species Guadua angustifolia. The sequence goes on from CM070501.1 coordinate 5,096,272, forward strand.
ATTTGGAAGAAATGTCCAATATCATCATTAACTTTAATGCCCACACTACCTCTAGTGACAAAATGTTCAACCCATGAACACCACTGTTGGCAGAAACCCTTCATACGAAGTGTTTGTTGAAGAAAAGACTATGTCACCTTATCATAGGTCTTTTCAAAATCAAGTTTTAATATTACACCATTTAGCTTCTTTGACTTTAATTCATGCATAGTTTCATGAAGTATTACAACTCCTTCCATAATATTTCGACCAGGCATGAAAGCAGTTTGTGATGGTCGTACTACTTTATTTGCCACCCTCATAATTCTATTAGTAGCCACTTTTGTGAATATTTTGAAATTCACATTGAGCAAACATATAGGTCTATATTGTTGAATTTTTGTTGCCCCTTTAAATTTTGGAAGAAGTGAAATTATCCCAAAATTTAGGCTAAACAGAGGTAAGTGCCCAAAATAAAATCATGGAACAACGCCAGCAGATCCCCTTTTATAATCTCCTAGAAGACCTGATAAAATTCAGTTGGAAAACCATCAGGGCCAGGTGATTTATTGTGTTCCATTTGAAAAATCGCCTCCTTAACCTCATATTCAGTAAACTGTGCAATGAGAATGTCATTTTCCTCATTAGTTACCTGAGGCAAGTCATGATTATGAACCTCCACCAAACTAAAATTATTTTCTTCTGACGGTCCAAACAAGCCCTTATAATAGTTTGTGATATACGTTTTTAAGTCAACGTCACCCACTATTACACCATCTTTATGATTTAATTTGAAAATGTGTTGTTTTCTGTGTTTGCCATTAGCAACCAAATGAAAATATTGCGTGTTATCATCCCCTTCCAAAAGGTCTTTTGTCTTAGCTCTCTCATACCATTTAATTTCTTCTTCTCTCAACAAGTGCACCAATCTTTCGTGAAGGTAATTTTTCAAGTTTAATTCTTGATCTGAGAGAACTCTATGTTCCGCCTTTTTATCAATGTCATCAATTATCGAAATAATCTTTTTCTTCTCTTTTTTGTTATGACCAACTGTATGCTTGGCTCAACCTCTTAAAAATTGCCTAAGAGCTCTAATCTTGTTTTGCCATTTTTCCATAGCATTCGCCCCTCTGGTCTCAGATTGCTATTTATTTGCAACCAAGTCATAGAAACCATCTCTAATCAACCATCCATGTTCAAATTTGAACAATGTTGGTTGCCTATAATGAGACGAACCCCCAGAATTTAATAACAAAGGTGTATGATCGAGGTACTCCTATCTCTAGCCTGCAGTGGTGAGAGGGAATTTATTTTCCCACTCAGTACAGACTAAGACCCTATCTAACTTCTCAAAAGTTGGATCATTTCCACTACTCGTCCAAGTATATTGACGACCAGACAATTTTAGCTCTCTAAGCTCTAACGATTGAATAACCATGTTAAAAAGATCGGTCCATTTCGTATCAAAGTTGTCCTTGTTTTTATCGTTAGGACCACGCATAATATTAAAATCCCCACCAATAATATATGGTAGTGGTTCTTTGCTACAAACATGAGCCATTTCTGATAGAAAAGATTCCTTATATCCCTGTTGCGCTGGACCATAAACTGCTATTAGTGCCCATTTGAAACCATCATTTTTATTGCGAAGAGTAAACTTAATATAAAAGTCCCCTTCATCGATAGCTCCAATATCAAACACCGTTAAGTCAGCCCCCAGGAGCATCCCCCCGAATGACCATGAGGAGCTATACAGTGCCAAATAAATTTTTTGCCATCACATAATTTTTTTAGAGTCCTATCGGGAAAATGATCCCGACCCGTCTCCATGAGGCCAATAAAATCAATTTGCTCCTCTTTTACCATATCTTCGAGATACCCATGTTTAGCCAAATCTCCAAGACCTCTGCTATTTCAGAAAATACCTTTCATTTAAGACTCAACTTAGAAGAATGATAACTTCTATCTTCCACTTACAACTGATAACTTTTTTCTGTCTAGTTCATTCTTGCTTGCTGACTTCTGAAGAATGATAATTGTGAAACTTGGTATTTGTCGCAATGAACTCTGATAGATTCAGTGTGTATTTGTACTGCATTAAGATGACATGTTGGTTGTGATTACCACCGAACAAGAAAACAGAAAAGACACGCTTCCAGATATGCAGCTTGCCGTGTGATAACAAAACATGTCAGCAGACGCGTAAGGGATGTATTGTTGCCAATGACACGGTTTAGTAAACGATTGACAAGCTAGTAAGGCAGCAAGGAATGCCTCGTCCCAGAAACGACCAGGCATGAAGGATTGAACAAGGAGTGCTACCGGTTTCAAAAATATGCTGGTGTTTTTTTCCTGCTACTCCGTTTTGTTGAGAGGTATGAGGGCATGAGACTCGATATGAAATGCCAAGTTTTTCAAAGAAACAATGAAGTTTCTGATGTTCCCATTAGGGGTGGGCATTCGGTTTTTTCGGTTCGGTTTTTTCGGTTTTTAAAAAATTCGGTTTTTAAAAAATTCGGTTTTTGAAGATCTAAAACCGAACCGAAACCGAATAACCGAAAAAACCGAACCGAATAAACCGAAATAATTCGGTTCGGTTTTTTCGGTTATTCGGTAAACCGAATTTCCAACCAAGCAGCAATCATGCCAATCAATACTGATCTTATCGATAAGCCTGAGATAGTAGGCAGCGATCACAACAAAGCGGAGATTCAGACTTAACCTCTTCAGCACCATGTACTACTCAATGTGGTAAAGCAACTACCTAGGCATTACCAAAGATAATCATAACTAAGAAGGGAACATCTTTTGGTGCTGGACAAAATCCTATCTTCGTGAAGATTAACAAGGAAAATATACCTACATCCACAAAAGGTGAAACCATCCAACAGACAACACCGGGATCTAATAATATCCTTTCTCTCACATACCAAATGCTAAGAACTTACAACCGCACCAAATTTGTGAGAGCGAAGATAATCGACACCCTAAAACTTAACATTTGTCGATATTGAGTTCAATTACGGCAGCACCATCTCATTGTAGTGTATGTGATTCTTGAAACAAACAAGATTCTTTGGCCAAAGAAATCCCAACATTTGAGCTCTTGCAGATCTTTGCTCGAACGCCACATCCATATTCAGGAAGCAATCCGATTACACGACGCCGCCGTCTCCCCTGGTAGGGCACGGCACCAGCCCAGCCGCTCGGCGGTGGCGGGCACTGGCGCTGAACACGCACCTCGTCGCTTGCCCGGCGCGCACCCACCTTATCTGCGGGGCGTTGCGGCGTGAGTCCCTGCGGCGCGTTGGGGTGGTCGGCGTTGTCCCTGGAGATGCCGTGGGGGAGGGAGCCGCCGTGGGAGAGTGTCATGGGGTACTAGGGTTTGCGATTGGCTTTGATTTGGGGATCGAATCGAATGGCAATGACTTGCGCTTGGCAGTTGCGACGTAGCGATGACTTCGGTCCCGCTATAGCGACGCTGGAAGGCCCAGCCCAACAGGCAACAACACCCACGAGGCCACGAAAACAAAACTGCCGTAGCGCTACCGATCAGTTGTTCGGTTTTTCGGGTTTTGGATGTTAAAAACGGAACCGAAGCCCGAAAACCGAATAGCATTAAAATAAAAACCGAACCGAAAACCGAAAACCGAAAAAACCGAAAAAATCGGTTTGTTCGGTTCGGTTCGGTTCGGTTTTTCGGTTTCGGTTTATTTTTGCCCACCCCTAGTTCCCATTGTTAATTCTATTTGTGAAATTTATATTGTGATGACTAATTTGACAACAATTTAATATATGTGTGATGATTTATGTGATAACAATATTTGTTATGAAATAAGGTACTGCGAGAGTTTGTTTTATTTGTAACAGGAGATGCTGGCGTCGGCAACAGGAAGTGCTTGAGGACGCGAGATGCACGTTGCGTATGACAGACCTGATGATGGGCGTACACTCTGAGGTTGGGAGAATCCATGCAGTGGCGATAGCCCAAGAGAAGCACATCGAAGGTCGCAGAAGTCTCGTGCAGACGCGAGGTCGCAGAGGTGCAGGTGGCATGCGAAATCGTAGAGTGCAGGGAGCGCAAGACGCGAAAGTCGTGGGTGGTGCAGCGAGTTGGGATGCGTGAGGTCTCTGTGAGATGGACGATCTTGATGTAGATGCCAGCGGACGTCTGCAGGCGAACAAGTCATGCAAGTGCGAGCAAGTGGGTAAATGCGCATGCATGTATGAATATTGGGCCTTATGTAATTGAACTAAGTAATTAGGGTTAAGAAATTAGAGTTTGAGAATAAATAGGAGAGGATACTCTGTTTTTGTTAGTTGGATGAAGGAAAGGAATCAAAAAGCGGCCCGCAGAGAAAGGAAAGAGCAAGAATCCGAGGCGACAACGTTGACGCGGCACAAAATAAAAGAACGCGGAGCGAAAAGAATAGAGGTGAGAAGAAAGCGAGAGCACCTGCAGAAGCGAAAAAATTAGAACACGAAGACTACGAGGCGGCGGCGACTTCGGTAGCGATGCGGAACTTCGGCGCTCTGATGTCGCATGGCTCTGATGAAATTACGGTCTTTGCGATTGCAGAGAGAGAAAAATCAGGAGATCAAAGAGAAGAGCATCATTGTAAAAAGAACTCATGTATCCGTTTCGAACTATTGAGTAAGTATGAGTTATGGTATTTGATCTGTTTTCTTTCTCTAGCAGATTAATTTATATTTATGCATGCGTATTTGTCTTGATCTACTATTCCAATTAAAACACAAAAAAAATAAGTTTTAGGTGTTAGTTTGCACCAATTCACCCCCCCTCTTGGTGCGCCTCGATCCTACAATTGGTATCGAGCAGATTTGCTTTAGATTTAATTTAACAATTAAAAAACATGGCGCATGTTGCATCTTTTCGTTTGATCAAATCTCTTATTTTTAATAATGATGTTTCTAATGATAGTTCTATTACTTTAGCCACTGTTGAAAAAAAAGGATATTGATGATATGGATTTCGATGAACTTTCACTCTTGTCTAAAAGAGTAAACAAAACTTTAAGAACAATTTTTTTAAAAAATAATAAAAATGGCTTTCGAAAAAGAAGAAGTGCTTATAGTGACATGCAATGCTTTGAGTGTGATGCATTTGGTCATTTTATAAATGATTGTCCCAAGCTTACTAACAAGAAGTTAAGTTCTTTAAAAAGTAAATTTTCAGGTAAGAAGGTGAAACAGGTTCTTCAGAAGACATTCTTGAACAAGGAGAAGGAGCTCGATCTTCTACGTAACAGTGATGAGGATGATTCATCGACATCTCTTAGGAAGGATGGCGATATTGTTGATCTATGTCTCGTGGGAAGGAACATGGACAATGAGGAGGACGACGATGAGGATATCGATAACGACAATGAGGTAACTAAGTCTGAAATTTTTAAAGCTTTTCGCGCACAAGAAAGAATTTCAAATGCATTGATTAAGAAATTTAAAGCATTAAAATTGGACTATGAGAAGCTTCTCCTTTCCACTAGTAAAAAAGATGATAATTGTAACTCTTGTGTAGAATTGAAAAAGAAAATCGATATTCCTTGTAAATCATGTGAAATTTTGAAAAACAAAATTTTTGATCTTGAGAATGCTTCTTGTGAGTCATGTGAATTTTATAAAAGTGAAAATGCATTGCTGAAATCTAGTTCTTCAACATGTGACCGTTGCGTTATCTTGCAAAAAGAGGTAGATCCCTTAAAGAATTTTTTGGTAAAAAATTGCTCAAATTTAGAGAATAATGTAAATAAGTTAGCAAAAGAATTTTCTTGTGAGGACTTTGCTGGAATTAGGAGAAAATTAATTGAACTTGAAAAGCGTCCTTACACATTTTTATGCAATAGATGTCCTGATCTTGCTAAAGAAAACAGTTACTTGAAAATGTCTTTGGAAAAAATGACAAAAGGTGAGAAAAACTTGAATTTAATTCTTGATACATCAAAATGTTCATTTAAGAAGGAAGGGTTAGGCTTTGATAAAAATTCTATCTCACAACCAAACACGTCAAAGGTTATTCCAAAAACGTATGATTTTCAAAGTGGCGTTTATATGAAAAAGATTGAAAATAAAATTGGGAAAAATGTTTTAATTGTGGAAAACTTGGACATATTAAAGCCATTTGCTATGCTAATGTAGGTGCAAAAGTTTGGGATAATTTTCAGAATGTTAATTGCTACAATTGTGGTAGGAACGGTCATATTACTAGAAATTGTTTTGCGCATCCTACATATTGTTTTGAGGCTAATAAAATTAATTTCCAGCAAATAAGAAATGTTGATTTTGATCTTAAAACTCCTCAAAAACAGCAAGCAACTTTAGGTGTCACATCTTTATATAATGCCTATCGAAAAAGAAGCCCAATTGAGTCATCTAGTGCAAAAACAACATGGATTCCAAAAAATTCAATAAAAAACAGTAAGGTATCAAAAATGTGGGTACCTAAGTATTTTCTTCCATTTTAGAATAAAGATAAATGACTTGGAAACTAGTGGCTAATTGATTTGGATTGTTCATGACACATGACCCAAGATTAAAAATTGTTTCCAAGTCTAGAAATTGTGAAGGATAGTGATAATGTGTTTAATGTTGAGACTAACTGACTCGAGGGATCATATGATATTGCTTTTGATGAGTCTAGCCCCTATGTTAGAACTATTTTGCAAAGTGCAGGTTTGTAGATGACAAAAAGAGATGATGAGCCTACATAAACAACAAATTTTGAACTTGATTCAAATGTGAATGGAGAATCATGAATTCAATAAGGTACACATGCTTTTGGCCTAAGATACTCTTGTGACTCTCATTTATAACTTATTGGTTATTCTTGTGCTGATTTTGTTTGTGATAAAATTGATATATGACATCATTTGTTATCATATGGAGAAAGGCACAATTAAAATGGCCTTTGTGAAAACTGAAAATCAATTAGCTGATATTTTTGCTAAACTTTTGGCATATTCTGAGTATGCAAGTTTAAGAAGAGAATTGGTTATCATTCATTCAAATAATGCACTGTAGATGCAACAATTGAGGGGGAGCATATTCACTTGTGGTGAAATAGATACATTTATTTAGAAGTATTGTGAGAAATATTTATTGGTAAATATCTGTCGACATCTGTTCTTGATAGTGGTATGTAGCAAGTGACTTTAGACTATCTAGTCCCCATTGGTTCATGACCAAGTTCCTTACTTATTCAATGTTGGGCATTTTTATTCTTTACTGAGCAGTATTGGAGACTTGCTAAAATCACATCTAATGATATCATGAGTGTTCTCTAGTACTCAAGATTTAGTGGGTTATGCTAAATGTAAGTTACTTCTATTACTTTCTAATACCATGGTAGTAGTTGACATATGCCCAATAAAACATGTTCCTATGTCAAGCTCATGACTATAAACTCGAAAAAAATCGGGGTAGTCATATTAAAAAAAAGCTTCCTCAAAGTGGATGCGGGAAAAAAAAGAAGAAAAAAAATGTACCTCAAAGTGGTACAAAGTGAACAAATGTTATGGGCATACTAGATAAATACCTGTGGTATGAGTGACTGGGTGGAGTAAAATGATTATGTATAGCCTTCTAAAATCTTGAAAAAAAGGTCCTTACTTATGCTACACAAAAAATTTATTATGCAGTCCTGACATTTGCTCATGTATGAATGAAATGCTTACTTTGATTTGTGAGTTGAAACGAGGCATGTTCTAGTGGAAGGTTTTAAGATGTTTAAATGTTTCTTTCTACTACTTACTATTAGAGTAGATGTTAAATGGGTATTCGTATTTTTTATTTAACTCGATTGCTCATGATATATTCTGAATGTATGGACTTATTTCAATTATCTATTGCTCTAATAGCATTTTTCACTTATCCTTGATGTGTGTTTTGCCAAAGGGGGAGAAATAATATGCTTAAACTGCGATTATTATGGGGGAGTTATTCAATGATAATTAAGGGGAAGATTGTTGATAAAAATTATGGATTGTTTGTGTGTTGTCAAATCACTCATCAAGGGGGAGATTGTTAATTCTATTTGTGAAATTTATATTGTGATGACTAATTTGACAACAATTTAATATATGTGTGATGATTTATGTGACAACAATATTTGTTACGAAATAAGGTACTGCGAGAGTTTGTTTTATTTGTGACAGGAGATGCAGCACCGACAACAGGAAGTGCAACGCAGGGACGCGAGATGCACGTTGCGTATGACGGACCTGAGATGGGCGTACACTACAGGTTAGGGAGAATCGCGCGCGGTGGTAGCTCAAGAGAAGCACACGCGAAGGTCGCAGCAGTCTTGGCAAAGACGCGAGGTCGCAGAGGTGCAGTGGCATCTTGAAATCGCAGTCACGAGGCTATGACATCTGCGAAAGTCGTGGGTGGTGCAGCGAGTTGGGATGCGTGAGGTCTCTGCAGATGGGCGATCTTGATGTGGATTGACGGCCGGGCGTCTTGAGCGAACAAGTCATGCAAGTGCGGCAAGTGGGCCGTACGTATGCATGTATGAATATTGGGCCTTATGTAATTGGACTAAGTAATTAGGGTTAAGAAATTAGAGTTTGAGAATAAATAGGAGAGGATACTCCTGTTTTTGTTAGTTGGATGAAGGAAAGGAATCAAAGAGCGGCCCGGCAGAGAAAGGAAAGAGCAAGAATCCGAGACGGCAACGTTGACGCGGCACAAAATAAAAGAACGCGGGAGCAGAAAGAATAGAGGGTGAGAAGAAACAGAGAGCACAGCAGGAAGCCGAAAAAATTAGAACACGAAGACTACGAGACGGCGGCGACTTCCAGCGCGATGCGGAACCTCGGTGCTACAGTAATCGCACAGCTACAGTAAATTACAGTGCTACAGTGATTCGGCGCTACAGTGCACAGAGAGAGAGAAATCAGGAGATCAGAGAGAGATGAGCATCATTGTAAAAAGGAACTCATATATCCGTTTCGAACTATTGAGTAAGTATGAGTTCTGGTATTTAATCTGTTTTCTCTTTAGCAGATTAATTTATATTTATGCATGCGTATTTGTCTTGATCTACTATTCCAATTAAAACACAAAAAAAATTAGTTTTAGGTGTTAGTTTGCACCAATTCACCCCTCTCTTGGTGCGCCTCGATCCTACGCCCCTCCCCAGTCTGTTTGGACTGCAAGGATTTTTGTATCAAGCAATCTGGCAACATGGTTCTGAAATTTATAAAAGGCCTGTTCTCATGTTCTCCTTGAGGCTTATGTTTGAACAAGTACTGTAATCATCCAAAAAAACACACATAATATTTAAATCTTGCCACAGAAGTGAGAGCTGGCAGCCTGGTCCCCATATATCAGAGTGGACAAGCTCTTGAGAAGTTGTTACATGAGTTGATATAATGTAAGGAAGATGATGGTTGTTTGCTTGCCGACAAGCATCACACACTACTGAATCTCTATTTGGAACACAAACTAGTTTGCTAGACTGAAGAATAGACTGAACTACGGACGAAGATGGATGACCTAGCCTTCTGGCATTGTTATTGAGAGATCTTGGCAATGGAGTCGGTGGAGAGGGCTTTTCTGAAATGATGCAAGGAAGGTAGCGAGTAAAGTCCTCTACTTCTACTGTGCAGAATTGTCTTCGTGGCTTTGTCCCTGACATAAAAAGAATCGGAGTGAAATTCAACGAATGAATCATTTTCTGAAACTATAGTTTGTGAAGTGAGAGTAGGTGTTTCCTGATGTAAGCAACATGCAAGACAATTTTCAGAACAAGAGATTTGGATGAGCCAGGAATTACAGACATCTATCCTTATCTCTACACGTTAGCTTGTTTAAGAATGATGCAATAACAAATGCTGTGTTAACAAGCCAAGCCAATACGCCAACCAGACATGCAGGTTGACGCGCGATTGGTTCCTGCAGCGGAATTACTGACTGCTCAGGGTCAAACGGTTTAGCTAGCAGAGCAGAGCATCTGTGTTGCGTCGAGGGAAGAATTTTTTACTATTCTAGCCCTCTAAATGTTATTTTTTTTCGAAAATAGCTGTTGTTGCGATAAAATCATGGAAATAGCCTGTGCACAGTAAAAAGTAGTGTACAGGGTCAGCTGGATTTTTTTATCATTTCCGGCGGTTCTAATCCATTGGAATTTTTTTGATTTTCCTATCTGCCGAAATAGTCTTTTTTTTTAAAAAATTTCCAGCGATTCCAATCTACTGTAATTTTTATCAAAATTTCTGGCGATGCCCAAAATTTCTAGCGAATTTTCGGCGGTCGCCTACCATTGGATTCAGGCGTTTTCCAGCAGTAGGGGACCGCTGGAATGGCACCCTTTTTTTTACCTTTTGCCATTTGGTTTTCAGCTGACGTTTTTTCCTTCGAAAATAGTAGGTCTTGCAACGAAATAGCAAGAATAGCAAACAACACGCAATTTTGTTTTGTTCGGATGAAAATTTTATTTTCAGTCATTTGAAGCGGCGTGCAAGTTATATAAACATGCATGAATGCACTAGCGAGAGCTCGATCGTTTTCCTAATTCGCACTCACATGCATGCACTAATGAGGGAAATAACGGTGAACCAGATGTGACAGTTATTTGTGCTGTATAGTTAAAAATTTTGGCGGTATATTTTCGTGAAGATTGCTCCCATGCTAATGAATTTATGAGTGTAGCTTAGTAAAGTGGAAATTCAGTGGGAGTGCACAATATTATTTCCCGCGGTTGGGGCCGGCGGGAGTCTTTTTTTGCGCGGTTGTGACACGCTGGATTTGTTTTTGTGCAGTGGAAAATTTGCCCTACACTACACCATGACACCAAATTAGCGTCAGACATCAGTCGGCAATAATACATAATTACCGACCAACAATCTGTCGCTAAAACTTGGTGACGGACTAACTGTCGGCAATAATACTTTTAGCGTCGATGGTGCATTGAAATTATTTTGATATGTAGGGACAAACTATCATCGGCAATGATAAATTTTTCATCGATATATCATCAAGCAAAACTCATGTACTGTGGCGGCAATAAAAATAAAGGCACGCGGATTATATTTTCTTATTTATTTATCTGATAATTCTTTTATATATATTATTTTTAATGTATATTATTATTATTATTATTTTCTTTTCTTTCTTTTTTTTTCACCGTGAAATTTGCCCGTTATTGACCACCAGATAATATGACCCAACCATCCCCCCTTAACCTAACTCTACCGGTCTCTCTCTTCACTTGGCTCCCATTCCCCATTTCCAGCCGCCGCCTCGCATCCTCCGCTCTCTCTCGCACTCATCTCCTCTCCCGAGTGCCGTCGCTGCTCTCCCTCCTTCTTGTGCCGCCGCCTGCTTCTCTGGCCTTCCCTCGACACCGGCGCCCCTCTGTCGCCTCTCCTTGGTTCTTGGCCTTGATGCTGCGCCTCGCCTCCTGGCCTCGGCTCTGAAGCTTCGCCTGCGCCTCTCCATCGAGCCGGCCACCATCTTCTAAGCGTCGCCAGATCCACCACCCGCAAAATTCCCGTCAGACGTCTGAGGTAAAAATCAGTTTTTACCATCTAACCATCTGTCGGTAAAGATTTCGAACAGTTAATCCATCAACAATACTTTAATTACTAATAGACTATGTATAGATAAAAATACATAATTTTAAAGACAATATATCTGTCGATAATAATCTATTTTCATCATTATATCTGTCGTGAAACTTTTTCAATGGCGGCAAAATATCATCAGGTGTAACAATTTCACGGACCGGCCTCGACACCCTAACCCTAGCCCCACTCACCCCGGTGACACCTCCACCCCAATCCACCGCCCTCCTCCTGCGCTCCCTACTCTCCTCTCGGTAGGCCTTCGCCCCCAGCTCCTCCTCACCGTGGCGCCGCCTGCGCCTCCTCCCTTGGCTCGTGCCGCCCCCGGCTGGTCTCCCACCAGGCGCCGCTCCCCAACCGTTGGTGCTCCTCCGGCCAGCAGCTCCTCCCAGTCTCCCCCAAGCAGCGCCGCCCTCATCGTCCTGTGGCGTGGCGCCTTCTTCTCCGTGCCGCCGCTGCTGCTCCCTGCACGGCCGAGAGTTCTCTCTGCTTCCCCGTGGCGCCCCCCCCCGCCATCGCTCACCTACACCCAAGGTGTACATCCTCCCGCCACCATGGTATCTGCGCCTCCTCCGTCGACGCTCATTGCGTCCTTTTCTAGTGCCCTTGCCCGGTCCTGCGCCCCATCCGCCGCCACCCTCCCGCCCGCGCCTCCTCGCTCATTGCTCCCCAACGATGCTCCGGACAAGTCTAGTGGATCTGTAAGTTCTTCACTAGATCCATTTGGTCCGATTGGAAAAACTCCGCTTGATTCTTTTGGCAATTTTATTGTTCTTTTCATAGGATTTTTGTCTCAATACTCTGAATGAAAAATTAGAGCAATGGAAAATGAACTCCTTTTAGAACCTGCATTACTTCTAAAGATACACACACATATGAGTAGGTCTTGTAATATTGTTCCACTTAGTCAGTGTGTGAAATGTCGATATGAGATGCAAACTCACCTTCCTTTCTCATTTCGTTTGCAGCTTATGAATCGCCATCTCATAGGCTGTCTTTCATTCTACAGAAAAAGACATTAAGTTGGTTTGGTTCTGGAATTGGGTGATTGCAAAGAATTACTTTTGTCCTGTGATGAAAATGTGAATCACTATTTGCGTTATTTCTGGTACCCATACCAACTGTCACCAGTATTTGCAAGAAAGTGACTAGTGAATGCCTACAAACTTCAAATTGTACTGCTCACACACTATTTCACAAAATTCTGAAGAGACTATATTATTCAAGGATGCTGTTGCTGCTTGCGGGTTGCAATTATTTTAAAAGCTGATAGGCAATGTGAATTCATTGTTTCAACTAAGTGATGCCTTACTGAGCAGAATATTTTAGCACCGTGTACATGTTTAATTGTTAATTCACTAGACTTGGAGCAAGATGGAAATACCTGTTAGTACAGAAGTTTAGTTTTTTAATTGTTCTTTTGTTAGATTTAGCTGTATAAATCTCGTGCGATGCAGATGAGAAGCTTTTTTTATCCACAATGTGGATCTGGTTACACACTCCTTTTCTTGCTATGCTGAGAAAAGCATTCCTGATGTTGTTCACTTGCTATCCATGAGATGGAGGGAAGGCTTCCTGTGTCTTCGTCGATATTAGTATAGCTTCCTTTGAAAACTTGATACTCACTATCTGTTTTTCAATACTGATCACCTAAGCATTGTGCTTTAATGGCTAGCTGGACTTATTCTAAAGGTAACTCATAACAAGATACAACATCTTCAAACCTAATTTTTGTGCCTAAACTGATAGATACAATTCAACATATAGATACAATTCTTAAGTAGGACAGTTTTGTAAGTGCCATGGAGCAGTCTTTTCTAGTGTTAGTATGAATCGTGAACCTTTGTAAGCAACTAAACACTATCACGTCCTTCCACTTGACTTATGTTTTATCATCCGTTCAAGGCTAAGTGCCGATCAAGCAAGAAAAGGCGGAAATGGAATGTTGTATGCTATGAATGTTGTTTCCAATGATAGTGTGCCACTGATTCTGTTTTAGTTTCTCTACCAATTTCTTCGTTATACAAAGTTTGTTTCAGCTGGGGAGCCTTCTGCTAGTGCATGTACGCATGATTCATGCTGCATTGATCCATTCATATGGCCTTAAGAGGTGTCTGATCATGAGAGGCATATATCAGTGCAGTGATCTCATTTCAGTCTTGTATAAAGGATATTGATTTCTATTTGATTTATCCAATTCTACATGTGTTAAACTTGATTTCGTAATGCTTACTGCAGTCTGTGGGATTGGCAAGTGGGAGAACATTCTGAACCTAATGATGCAAGCCATGGTACATTGCTCAAATAGATATGTGTAGTGCTGTGCCTTTACTGTTAACTAATTGAAATTTTGTTTCTCATTTTCCTTCAGCATTATTGCATATTTGCGGTTGCTGCAATTTGCTATAATGCTTGGCAGCCCTGTAGTTTGTGTTGAGATAATCTTGTTCCAGTCTGTTTCTTGTTTCTTTATGAGTCAGGCGTGTTTATTTCTGTTTGGTCTTCAGAGTCTGTTTAGTAGAAGTAATCGGCAAAGTGCCGGATAAGTAATAGTTACCCGTTTGAGTTCTTTTCAGTTGAAGTTCAGGTTCAGTACGAGTCTAGTCAGTTAGAGATAAGAGTTTGATTGCAATCAAGAGTCCGTTAGATTTGCAACTAACACAGACTTGTGTTGTATATAAGTATGAGAAAATTCAGAAAAGGAGGTGGGCAGTTTGCACCTCGCAAAAAGAAATTGCGGTGTTCCTCTCTGTATTGAAAATTGCCTCGGTTCTCTATCTGCCCGAGAGGGTGCTCTGTTCTTCTTGTGTTTTGGCGTTTCAGGGACTCGCTGGCGTTGGAGGCCTGAAGTCTCGGAGCACGCTGAGCCTTGAAGAAGGTCGTGCTGCAGGAAGCAATCTATAGCAATAGTTTGAGTACCTTACTGAAACCAAGACTTTGTAGCAATCTATAGCAATAGCAACTGACCTGTTCTTTCTATCTACCACAGGAACAAGTGAGATCAGGTATTTTAACACCACCATTTTCTTGGTCAATGGTCCAAGTGAATATGTGGAGTTGTAGTTTGCTTGCTTCACTAGTTGCTACTTCTGATTTCAGAAATTGCACACCTTGAAGCCGAGCCTGACTGTAGTTACTGATACTGCGCTCTAGTCTAGTTCTTATGGATGAAAACCTATGGAGAAACCTGTTTTATTATTTGCTATAATGCTTGGCAGCCTGTTGTTCTCATATAGCTGTATCACAGTTTATTTGATCCTAGTGATTTGGCTCTAACATATATTTTGAGATCAAGTGGTATAAGTTTTAGTGATCTATTTATATATCTGCATTGATGTCTTATATTCTCAGATTAGTGAGTAATGCGTGATTGTTGCTTAAATTCTCATGTTTGGACAGAGAGTGGTGTATGCATTCGATGCTTATGTTGAAGGACATAGAAATGGGGTGGGGTTGATTATGTTATAATCATTCGGATATCTTCCGATATTTAATAAGATGCTAACATTTCCTTGATTTATCAGAATCCTTCCAACTTGCCATTTATGTGTTTTAAACCAATAATGTAACTTGTATTGAATTAAACTGGATCATGGTAAAAGAGGAAATAGAATAATGCTTGGCACCTTTTTCTTGCAGAGATTGGGGGCTTGATGGGCGATAGAGTGAGAGAGGATGACCGGTCTCTTCTCTGTCATGGTCACTTTATATCCCATTAACAAGTTTGTCTTCATCGCATTCTCTGTCATGGTCACTTTATATCCCATTTAGTTTATCTTCATCGCATTCTCTGTCATGGTCACTTTATATCCCATTAACAAGTTTGTTTCTCTCTACTTTTACCTTAACCAGTCTATGCAAGTACTCATCCGGCGATTAATACCGCTTATATAATGTCAAGGAGAGACCTCTCAAGGTAGCACATCTAATACTTGAAATAACACCACTATGTTCTTGGCTTCTTGACTTGTAAAATGACTATTCCATTGAGTTCATCGATACTTGTACCAAGAAAAGCGATAAAAATGGAATTTGCTCCTTCACATCACACCAAACATCAAATCATTAGTAAACTTGAAGTTCGAGGATGCTTCCAAAACTTGGAGACATATTTGCCGGTGATTCTAGAAAGTTAAACCAATTTACTTCTAAGAGTCGGTTATAAAAGGAACTTAAGTAAGTCCTAAGCTTTGAGAGGTAATTATCTTTTGATTGCTTATTTGCTCAAGAGGTACTCAAAAGAAACATGTTGTTTCTTACACATTTGCTAAATTACTAACATCTTAATGTTTGAGAATATAACTTATGCCATATACATAGCTTTGTAGTTCTTTTAGGATCTTGACTTTGTTTGGCACTCGATCCTCGATACAACTTCTGGCGCAAGTAAAGCTATAGTAGCAAAGGCGCTTTTGCCCTATCCTTTTCACCTGCGTAATTCTCAATCGGTACCTCAATTGATTTGCGACTTTGCATTGCTTTGAGGTTCTCCTTTGTTTTACTCATCTGTTACAATGAAGTGAACTACTTGGCTGTTTGAGATGGTTTCTTCAAGCTTCCTTACTGTAATTGTTTTATTGTTGCTACTTTGAACTCTCTGTACATCTATGATACGGAATGTGTTGCTCCAATTTTAATACATGCTGGTCTACATTATGCTACCATTACGAGATATTGCATGGTGGGTACTACTACAATTGTTTTGCTTGTAGGCCTTGTCCATTGGTTCTTCCTTTGCCCTCGCAGAAAAAAGCAGTGAGGTAGAAGAGGACAAGAAGGTAAGGTGCGATTCTTGAGTTTTCCTTTTTATACTTGCGGGCTTTTTAACGAAAATCTTAAGTCTCATCATTGTTATGGGGCCTATGTTCAATACACTTGCTAGTTTGGGAATATGCTTGCTTGGAGCTTGGTCAACGGCACCCAATTCTTATGTTCTTCCTCAAGATTGCTCTCTTATTTACACAATGAGCTTCCTCATTCTTTGGATTGATGATCTGGGCTCTTGTTATGCTGCCACAATGTGACATGCGGCCTAACAAGAAACCGAGTTGGCCTCACATTGCTCTTTACTTGGTTTTTGTTTTTATTAGGGTAAGCAATGCTATGGGTATATTGCCACTTCGCTTTGAGTTAGTTGCTTGCTTTCTTTGTAAAAATGAGATACACATCGAATTGCTTGTCTATGTCGCCATTTATACTAATGAAATGGAATGGATGTATTTTGATGGACAAATTTTGATGTTCCAGTTGTTGTGTTGAATGGATGTATTAATTGAATCATTTTCTACTGTGATGTGAAAATATGAATTAATTATTAGTTGGATTTATAATATTTTCCACAATAATGTTTATTATTGTTTTCTATCTGAGATATTAATGGAATTCACGCCAATATGGTTTATCGTTTGTCGGCAAAAGTGTACCCTCAGACTATCTGTCGGCAAAAGTCTACCCTCAGGCTATCTGTCGGCAAAAGTCTACCCTCAGGCTATCTGTTGGCAAAAGTCTACCCTCAGGCTATCTGTCGGCAAAAGTCTGTCTGTCGGAAAAAGTATATCTGTCGGCAAAAGTCTTATAACAATGTCAGATCATCTGTCGGTAAAACTATATCTGTCGGCAAATGTTTTTCCCGACAGGACTTCTACCGACAGTTGTTTTCTGTCGGAAAAACTTTTGCCGACAGATAATGCGTCGCACTACGTGGCTTTTGCCGACAGATAGACTGTTGATGAAAATGTGTCATGGTGTAGTGCTAGTAGTCTGATTCTCTCGAAAATGGTTGTTTTCGCGATGTGCTGGATATCCGTAATCATTACTAATATGGGAAATGCGTAAACATCATTTTCATGTGGTACTGTTAAAGTAATCATGCGCAATTATTTATGTCTTGCCTCATCTTATGGACACCAATTAGTAGTATTGTTTACGCCTTGTATCATCAATTATAGTAACGTATAGTTCCTCATAACTATAATTTATAGTTATAAAGCTAAATTTGTAAACATAATTTTCATGCGCTAGTTTGACAATAATGCTCTACCAATGCTAAACTATTTATACTATAAGTTTATTAATTGTTCAACAATTTTTACGCCTTACACCATAATTTACGTAGTACTCATGTTACTAGTACCGCCATCTTTTGTATTACTAAATTATACTAATTTTTTTCCTACTAACAGTGTTATTGTATTAATTGTTTTGATACTACACAAATTTTATTACATCAAACTAATATTCCATTAATATTATAGAAATACTATCTTGAATATATTCATCTTGTCCTAACACCATACTATAATTACATTCAAATTATAGTAACATTACACTGATACATCGCTAACTTTACATTGAATAAAATCCTCCAAAAATACGCTGCATGAAATTACATCCAACCACATAACTAAAATCTCACATACTACTAATTCACTATCATCATACTTATACTACAATAATGTTACAACATTCGTACTAATATTTCACTTACATTATGCCACTATTTACACCATTCACCGGTAATCCATGCACTAGTAATTCGTCTAATATTACCATAGCATATATTAATAACTACAAGGACATCATACTAAGTATGCACTATTGTTTATACCTTTTATCCTCATTTCCTGTACTACTGATTACACCATCATAGTCTTTTTTACCTACTAATACTACAACTAATGAATATTAACAACTATTATCGGACCAATTATATCCTTTTCGTACACCTCATACTGTCATTTTATGTACTATTCATTACACTACTATCGCCATTTTATACAGTAAGTGCTTATTACGCAATTACCATTATGTAATGTGCACATTGTACTTATACCATGGTTTTGCATACTATTAATTACATTGATATTGTACTAATTATACTACTAATATAACAGCCAAATACTAATCTTCCTAAAGATTTTGAACTAACTTTCCTGAAGTTCTCCCGAAGATCACAAAATCCCGACCGATGTACGTACTCACTTTCCTTAAGAATACCTACAAAATACGGATTCTGCATCAAAAAATCAAAAATATAAATTGCAAACAAATTTATACAAAATGTGAACACCACAAAAATTCCTTCAAAAATACACTTCAAAATTTCCTTTTTGACCTCTTTTTCTCTCTATTTTTCCCACCTCTCTTCTCTGCCTCTTGGTAACCACAGCTAGCGGAGAAGCAGTCGAACTCTCTTGCTCTTACTCTACTTTATTTCTCTCGTCGAATGCCTAACGCCTAATGTAAACCATCACAAGACGTGGGATTTATAGCGCTTTCCTACACACATGCACTACAAAAGCAGCTATTGGTCTCTGCTTTCAGTGCGCAGGCGAGACACAATGACGCGACGTAAATTTGCGATACCTGTAGCATCCCGGGGTCTCTCCTCCAGCGTCCTACACGTGAGGCTATGGCCTGCCATTTCGGCCTGCTTTTCCACCGCACCTGGCCACTTCTAGCTCAGCCTCGTCTGCCCCCCGCCCATTCCATCGCCACGCGTCCAGTCCAGTCCAATCCAGCAACCCCTTCCAACAGTCCCAAACCGCTAAACATTTCGCACCAAAAAAAATTCCCAGTGGTTTGGAACTGTGGGAAATCTTCGAATTCCAGCACGTGTAGTCCGCTAGATATTAAAAAAATATTTTGCACGATAGAAAAAATTAAATAAATATTCAACAGTTCCAGAGCACTGCAAATAAATAAAAAATATTTCAGCAATACCCGGGCGCTGAAATTGCCTCTTAGGGCTATTCTTGTAATTTCATTAGGAGACCGGCCATTTAAAAAAAAATGAAGATGGCTACCACAGTAAAAACTTCTCAAGGGAAGGAAGGCACAGAACATTACGACGAGAGAGAGATAGAGACAGAGAGCGCGACATCTATGTACGTACAAGGAAGAAATCCAAATGTTTCTGACGCTGTATCACTAGACTTTGCTACCAGCCTAGGCAAGATTCGGTCATGGAGTTGGTGAGCTAGGATATCAGTAACAGAAAGATACATGGAATAAATGAAGTGGGATAGTCCGGAACTTAAATATACTGTAGCAGCTGGCCGATCGAATCGGCCTCAGCAGCCATGTCCAGGGAGGACTCGAGCCAGTTAGGCTGTATAAGGGGCACGACAGGGGCGGGTGTAAGGTTGAAGAAGCTGACTAAAACGGATTAATAAGTGGTTTTAAATTTTTTTTGGCTAAAATCGATTTTATATGCGGAAACGTAAATCAAAATGATTTTGTTTAATTAAGTTCTAAATCAACTGGTCTCACTAAGTGCACCAATAACTTAAATCTAGATCGAGGTGATGGACTTATAGGTACCCGATCTCCCGGTGAGAGCATAATTTCAATTAGGCAGAGGATGACTTTGACGATCCGGCTATGAACCACACAAACATAAGCACCCCACAATCGCTAAACTACACTCCTAATTGTTATCAACCGTGCCGAAAGTCCGGATGACCTGACCACGAAGGTCTATTCTTACAAGCAATCGAAAAACCAGCAAGAACAAGAATAAAGCACACACACAAACTGAATTTCTGAACTTGTTTACTATTGCTCTAGCCGAGTCAGGAGAACAAGGTTAAAGTTCCACACATGAGGCAACTAAATATAACAAAATCTAAGAGAAATGAAGGAACTTTGTCCACTATTTAGCCAAGAAGATGGCTGCTAGGAGGTGGACTCACGCCACTTTGATTACATAGGAACTTGGTCCAAAATATTGGTGGCGCAGCACCCCAAAAGAATAAGACCATCGCATATTTTTGACTGTTGTAGCCAGCTTGAGTGGAATTTGATGATGAGGCCGAATCCGTTGCAAAGAGTAAATTGTAGGATAACAAGCAAGTAATTCAATTATAGGAATGTAAATTGTAAGAATATAAATAAGCCAATGAAATAAACCAAAAGTTGACACACGTTCTTTTTATTGTGGTGTTCAGAGACTTGCCAGTTTTTTCTAATCCACATTGAGGTAAACCTAAGAGAAGTGGATCAGATCTACAAATTAAGTCAAAAACCTCAAATCCTAGTGATAGCTTATTGTAGATGAGCTCCGACCTTTACAACAAACCGGACCTTCTCACAAGCTTCTTGAGAAGATCATCGGACCACGACGCCTTGTCGTCTAGGTGTCAGTAAATACTAAGAGTAATAAGTCAAGACTCTTGCTTAATGCTCAGAAAGGGCAACACATGTACAAATAGATACTCAATCAATCTCTAGAAGCAACACATGCAACTAGAGACATTTCTCCTTACTCACAAGATGAAACACATACATAACTGAGAGGAGAAACTCACACTAACTCAAGAGAATTAAATGGAATGCTAAAATATCTCACACACAAGAAAATTTAGTTGAAATGCCTCTGAAATTTCTCAATGATTGCTCTATAAGCTCTTAAAGCATTACTATCAAATGTATACCTTGAAAGAGTATGGGAGGTACAACTAAAGCATGCATACTTAGTCTCTTTTATAGCTCCTCAAATAAATTAGCTGTTGGGAGAAAAACATCTGAAAAATGCAAATTTAGACATTCCTAATTCCCAAATTTGGACATTCCTAAATAGAAAATTAAGCATTCTCAACGATCATAGATCAACATAGCATCCAATCGTTGTAGAAGGAAAATTAAGACAGTCTGAATTCCCTAATTCGAACATTCCTAATTAGCTAATTCAAACATTTTAAATTTCCAAAATTCGAACATTCTGAATCCTATAATCTAAATCAACTCCAAAACACATATTCTGCTAAAATGTCCAAAAATCGAATTCAGACATTTCGAATTCGAACATTTGGACAAACTCACAACATAATCTAAAAAGGATCATAACTTTTTACTCCAAAATTCGATTTATATGATCTTAGACTCTATGAAAAGCTTATTTAGAGGGCTACAACTTCCATCTATTTTCAATATCTAAGAAACTATAGATATTTTCATAGAATACTAAAACTTCAATATAGCCACACAAGTTTAGAATCTAATTTATCAAAATCTCTAACATAGACTAGGGGTGGGCATTATTTAACAGAAATCGAAAAACTGAATCGGAATAACTGATTTTTTTTGGTTTTCGGTGTTCGGTTTGGTTTTTTCCTTGCTATTCGGTGAACGGTGTTTGGCTTAGTTTTTGTTAGCTGGAAACCGATTAAACCAGACAGCCGAATAGGGGTGAGGGCACGACCGTGCGAGGCAACCCAAAAAAATCCCCACCCGGCAAGCAGCAGCCCAACCCTAGGTCGATTCCCCTCATCCCCCGACCTTGAGGCCCCAATTCATTCCCCATTCGGCGGCGCCTCTGCCCAACCCTAGGTGAAGTCGTCGGCGTCTCTTCGTCCAACCCAGCCGTTGTGACCTGCCCTCCGTGACTCGCCGTTTCACCCTCTGGTCCCCTGCACTAATCTCTACCCTCCACTCCTCTAGCCCCTCCACGGTTCCGCCGTTCCCCACTCTGGTTCTAGTCCTCCGAGCCTCGATCTCTACCGGGTACTTCCGACGCTGCCTCCGTTGGTGCTACCTCAAGTGGATCTGCTCACCACTGTCTATGACGTCCGTCCCCAAGCACCACCACATCGACGCCAACCCCACGCGTGGCCTCCCTCCTCCTGAAGTTGCCCCAACTGGCGACTACTCTGCCTCAGTGCCTCTGCGCTTCCTCTGGAGTCCGGCCGGTGAGGTAAAACTGAAAGTCCAACTCCTCATAAAATCTTTATCAGTCTATCAGATCTGAGTTTGATTATCCTTACTAAGCTGCTGCTATCCATTTGAACAATGTTAAAAATGTGTTAATGTACCTCCTTTTTGAGTCTTCGCATGCACATGGCACCCTTGACCAAACACTTACTTAGGTATATAATGTGGTACTGCTTATCATCCAAAACTTACTTAAAACATATTGTGGCCTCACTGGCTACCAAATTAGTTGTGCAGTGTGAAATGTTTTCAAATTTTATGGTTCATGGTCTCAATCTTTCTGAGAACTTTTGGCAATTTGTTGCCTCTCGATGATCATTGTTAGAACTACAATTTTCTCCAGCAATTCATCTACTGTATTTTTCATTCTTTAGTAATTATATTATGCCCTAACACCTGAACATCTGTGGTCTTCTGCCTTTTCATTATGCTAGTGAAGTGGATTGATTTTCAATGATGTTATCCTCATGTTGTCCCAAAATGCAAGTTATAGTTATTTTCAAACATATCTCGAGATGTACTTGTTTCAGTTATGATTTTTCATGAGAGGAAATTTAGGTGTGCAATGAAAGTTTGATGACTATTTTTTGGTTAGGGAGTCACTGCCCACTGCTCCTGTAGTCTCAAAGTAACATATACTTGGAACCAAAGGGTGGATGGAATCATTGGTAGGGGCTCATGCTATTCCATCTAATGTGCAACATACAAAAATGGAAAAAGAAAAAAGAAGGATAGTAGCGAAAGGACGTGGCTGTATATATAGTTGCTGATTGGATGGTAGTAGTACTGCTGATTGGATGGTAGTAACAATGGTAAAGTATATATCCTAGCAGTACTAATGCTATGTATGCTATGAATTTCTCAATGAGTCAGGCAATCTCATCTTAGTGTGGAACAAGAACAGCGGTTGCCTCAACAGAACTATCCTGCAATGTACTACTATTCACTTCATTGCTTGTTTGCTTAGTCAATTCCTTTTTATTTTCAATCACTAACCATTGTGTTGCACTCTTGCTCGATTTGTAGATGGTGGAGCCCGATGAAAACACTGGAAATTGTGGTAGCCAAATGGATGAAACAGAGACTGTACAGATGGAGAATGAGCAGCAACAGTAGTAGGAGGTGAAGAAAAGAAAAGCAATGGCACCAAGATCTGACGTGTGGGCAAGCTTTAGCAAGATCAAAATTGGAGATGTCCTTAAGGCCAAGTGCAAACATTGTGCCCGTGAGCTTCACTGTGATCCAAAAATTAATGGTATATCCTCCTTAAACTCTCACTTGAGAATCTGCAAGCGTAATCCTAATAGGAATACAGACCCTAAAAAAGGTACTTTGCAAGTAGAAGCAAATAAGGGGGATAGTAGTCATTGTGCCATTTTCATTTGGAAGTTTGATCCCAAAGCACTTAGGGAAGCTTTTACTGAAATAATCATTATAGACGAGCTTCCTTTTGCATTTTCTAGACATGAAGGCTTCAAAAAGTTCATGTCTAAAATTTGTCCACGTTTCTCTATTCCCTCTAGAAGAACAACTACTAGGGACTCTGTTTTGCACTTTCAATAATGAGAAAGCTAAACTCAAACAATTTTTTAAGGATTCTTGTGAAAGAGTTGCCCTCACCACTAACACATGGACTTCAAACACACAACAGAACTACATGTGTGTCACATCACATTTCATTGATAGTGATTAGAAGCTACATAAGAAGATCATTGGTTTTTTCTTAGTAAAAGGTCATAGGTAGGAGGACATTGAGAAATCTTTAGAGAAATATTTGATAGAATAGTGCATTGAAAAATCCTTCACAGTAACTTTTGACAATGCTAGCTCTAATGCAGTGCTCTAAATTACATGATTAGGGTCTTGAATAATTCTAAAAATAGTATTGCTAAAGGCAAGTATCTTCAAATGAGATGTGCTACACATATTATTAATTTGATAGTTTCTGATGACCTAAAAGAAGTGTTACTTTCAATTCAATGTGTCCGTGCTACTGTTAAATTTATTCAGAATTCCCCATCTAGAATAGCCAAATTTAAGCAATATGCTGAATTGGCAAAGGTGGATAGTAAAGCATTCTTATCACTAGATGTTTGTACTAGATGGAACTCGACATACCTTATGTTGAATGCTGCAGCAGTTTATAAGGATGTATTCGAAAGATATGGTGAAGAGGATCCATACTATACAATAGAATTATGTGGTGAGAAAGGTCCTGGAATTCCTGAAAGTAGAGATTGGGAGAATGCAAATAAGATGATAGAGTTTATTGGACACTTCTATAAGCTCACTCTCCGTGTTTCTGCCACACACCATGTGACATCTAACATTTTATTTCATGAGATTGGTGATGTTTTGCTTTTGTTGCAACAATGGTGTCATAATGATGATGATAAGTGTAAGAAAATGGGCCAAAGTATGCTAGAGAAATACTACAAGTATTGGGGAGATAAGGATAAATTGAACATGCTCATGTTTATTGTTGTTGCACTCAATCCTAGATACAAGCTATCTAATTACACAAATATAGCTATTTTAGAGATGTTTGGTGAAGAAGATGGAAAGAAAGTTTGGATTCATGTGAATGATTCTTTTCGTTCTTTATTTCATGAGTACACAAAACTATATGCTGTAAGTGATAAGGTACCACAATCTAATGATTCGCAAGAACTTGTGCAAAGGAGTACTAGGTTGATGAAATCCCTAATTAAGGAAAAGATGAGGATGAGAAATACTAGAATTGGCACCAACAAGCCTGAACTTGAAAAATACTTTGGTGAAGATAATGAAAAAGACAACGAGAATTTTGATATTCTTGAGTGGTGGAAGTGCAATTCTCCTAGATTCCCAATATTGTCTCGCTTGGCTCGTGATGTATTAACAGTCCTATATCAACAGTTGCATTACGTCAGCCTTTAGCACAGGCGGACGTGTTCTTGATGACTTTAGGAGCTCACTCACACCATTCATGGTCCAATGCCTAGTTTGTACATAAGATTGGTTACGGTGATCCGTACCTATCAATATTGAAGAAGATCCAGCAAATTTGGCCAAAAATCGAGAAAGGTAATAAATAAATTCCTTATTGATGTTTGCTTCAATTACATTTATCTTGTTCATCACGATAATTGATTATCAATTTTATTCCAATTTAGCCATAATTGTAGAAGATGTTGCCAATTCTTCCAAGGAAAAGTTTAAATCCGATTCTGTAACCAAACCTAGTGAGACTACTACCTAAATTTTGGTGAGATTCAAGACAATATTCCTCTATTGATCATTCCTTTCTTTAGTTATTTGCAAATTTTGTATTATTATTGCTCTCATAATATGTGTTTTCTCATTTTTCATCTTTGATTCTATCTTCTGGTGTTGCCTTGTTGGGAATTGGGAAATCTACATTCAGTAAGTTAACTTAGAAACATCAAGTCTAGAATATGTGCTGGTGCTGGACTATGAGTATTGAGTAGTGTGAATATTGAATGAACATGCCTTTTAGTTTTAAGCATGAACATACTTGTCGGTTCTATGCTTGACTTTTTGGAAAATGCTCTTACATTTTTAAGATAGCAGATTGGAATGGTCACTTTTGAATTTTCAGTCAACAATTAGGATAGTAGCAAGTTTATTTTATACCAAACAAACATGTTGACATTGTGTTAATCATCTCCATGTATTGCTTATTTATCTGGATAATTATTACTCCTTTTTATGACTAGCTGTGGAGCTTGTTGAGTATCTTAGAGCGATGGGGGAAACAAATGCTCTCTTTCAAAGAAGTGCTTATTTACTGATGCTGGTGTTGGACTACTGGAGGACTGCACTGGAGGAGTGCGGAGTGGTAGAGTGCTGCTGCTTGACTACTTCTAAGATTTTTGTTAAATTGAATTGTGCCTTTTAATTGCTTCTCATTACTGGACAGTGGACAATGTATTATGTGTTGCTTGTCTTGCTGGACAAAGTATTTTGTGCTATAATGGCATTGCTAGATAATGTATTTTATGTTAATGGACATTATGTACATGCTGGTCTGCTGGACTTGCTACTGGACCAGAATTGCTTACAGATGTTCTCTCTCTCTCTCTCGCTGAAAGCACCAATAAGATGAGTGGGAACTTAGCCTGGCCCTGCAACATGAAGCATGTACTTCGAGTGTAATTCTGTTCATTTTCAATATGATTCGTGGAATAATGGAGTTTGAATGCAGATCATTTAGGTAAGTAGCATTTGGAAGTAGTCTCAGGGTTTTTTGGTTAATCAAAAAACCGAATTAACTGAATCAATTTGGTTCAGTTAATTCAGTTCGGTTTTTAGCTCAAATCGGTTTTGGTTCGGTTACCAGAATTCAAAAACCGAAATTTACAGAAACCAAAAAAACTGAATCGAAAAAACCGAATTAGCCGAATGCCCTTGCCTAACATAGACTTGATCAAGAGCATGACTACAAGCTAGCAAGAGTATAGATATGATCAACACATGAACTTCAACAATTTCCAAAACACACCTATAAACTTTAATCACATGCTAAGAAAAGTATGTGCATGAACTTTAATTATTTTCAAAACACATTCACAAATAATAGTATCATGCAATGGAGAGCTAGAGAAAGTAGGATTGAGGTATTGTTTGGACTAAGATTTGGTAGGTATAGTCGATTTGGAAGATAGAGTTCAAATCAAGGATAATCCTGGTACGAAAATTAAAGTTATAGAATTTGGAAATTATGACCGATTTGGATGAATAAGTCATATTTGGATATATAGTTGATGTCGATCCAAATAAGGAATTTTATCTGTATGAGATAGAGGCCGATATGGATCATGGTTGACAACGCATCGAAAAAGGATACAATCGGCCTATGCGCTATAAAAAGGGATCAAGAGCGAGCTGAAGAATATACAAAAATTAATCAAACAACTTTTATCTACTTTATATCTATTTTTCGTGTCAACTAGGAGTAATCTTCTAACTTAGAATCCCTATAACTCATTTTTGATCAATAAAGTTGCGATCGCCGATTGTTAATCATCTTTGATTATGCAAATTTACCTAGATTTTCTTTTCTCCGATCTTGTTGTGCATCACCTTTTGGGAAAATCTACCTTTGACCAAACTATCTACTCAGCCGTAACAAGATATTTAGATTTATCGTTACCTACAATCTAATCGGTTGAAAATTTATTTAGATCTATCTTGTCAATTGTCACGATTTTCAGCTTTGAGCATTATTTCGATCTATCTTACCGATTGTAGGATCAAATTGGCTAGCATACCTTAGACCAAACTAAACTCGGTATTTATGTATGTTTGAGATGATCAATCCATTGTTATATTATTCAGCATCAACGCATTTTTGGCACACTTGGTGGGACATGATGTCTTCTTCCAGCAAGTCGATTCCTCCATCCGACGTGAACACTGAAGTTATAATCATCCTACAATGGATGATTTGACGCCAGAGCAGTGCAAGAAAATCGAAGATTGGAAGGCCGTGCTAGAGGGGATGACACTAAACTACTATCAGAAAACCCAATGTGGTGTTACTCAAAAAATAGTGCTATCGACAGTTAATCCCTTTGGCGATACATAGGCTACTAACTCATCGATAAGCCAAGACATGCTTGCACAAGCTGAACTATCCGCTATGATTAATCAATCTGTTCACCATGCTTTGATCAACCAGTCATTGACTTCGGTAAAAACTCTTAAGCTGATGATAACCAATAGTGTTAAAACCATAGCTCAGGAGTTTGTTGGTGATATGCCCTTAAGGCAATCATAGAGATGATTGTATCACACCTTATATTTATGAAACAATATATTTGATTATCCTTTGAATAAATATTGATTGGATTAATCAACAAGTTAGTGACTTGTTTGTGAAACTTTTCCATATATTGATATTATTCAAGTTGTCCCTAGTTGGTAATCATATGAGGACACATATCAGTAGACTAGCATATATATTGGTTGATGGCTACGTTTCACAGGTTATAGATATGGAGATATCAAACCAATAATATGGACACATGTTAGAAAACATGGTGTTAGACATCGACCCACTATGAGACACTGCGAGAATGTTGTATTCTTTCATGTCATCAGTTGGTCTCATATACGATGTGTATGCTATATCCTTCGACTTGAGATCATCGCATGTACTCAAAATGCATAATGGCTTGCTTTGGGGTTATCAAATACTACTCGGTAGCTGGGTAGTTATAAAGATGGCTTTCAGGTTTGTTATGAAACATGTTGTGAGGCGTGGTCGATCAAGATAGGACTTGCCCCTCCATATAACGAGAGAGATATCTCTAGGCCTCTTGAGTGATCGGATTCCAGAAAATGCATGGCCATGCTACTCGAGTAAAGAGTTACTCGAGTCATCGAGTAAAGAGTTTACTCGATGTATTCAGGAACCCGAGTCATGTCATCGAGAAAGAGTGGTCGAGCCATCCAAACAAGGATGAAAACAACTCGCCTTGGGTTTGACTGATATCGTGAGGCAAAAGGAAATGCATATAGGATATTGTTGAGGTTCGTTCGATCTTTATATGACTCGAGAGTCGGTAAGTCCTGCTAGGGGCCGCTATCGATTATTGGTCGAATGCTCGATGGTCGAGTAGGTGAGTGTACCCGATGATTGAATAGGAGTATTCAATGATCGATAGGGGTGCTCCAACCATGTCTGAGTGCATGTGAACCTACAAGGTCACACACTTAAGGGGTTGGAATATAGTGGTACGTATTGGATCCGTCACTAATGGGCCAAGTGGGCTTTGACCTTCAGTTGGGCCCTAATGTAGGGTGCCACTGTAGGGGTTGGGATAGCTATTTAAAGAGGGTTCGCAGTTGCAATCTATAGAGATCCGATAGCACAGCCATCAAAACCCTAGCCGTCACTGCTTGGGCCTTCCCGTGCACGCTGGTGCTGGCACACCGTCGCACGATGTTTCTTTCCCGAACGTGTGGATACCGGTAGAGGTGTTGCTATTACCGCGACACTGATCGGGATGGATGATAAACCACTACAACTAGATGCAAACTTCATTGATTCGGGCTACATCAACTTCTTTTCGCTGCACTGCGTGTCTAGTGGTAACGATCCATGATCATATACTTGCGTGGCTTCCTGGTTTACGAGGTAGAAAAATTTTAATTGTACGCTAGCGTATCCTACCCGTATCCCTTTAGAGTTAGCATCGCCTGGTAATCTGCGTGATCCGATACAAGCTCTGCCAAATTATTTAATCTATTCAGTACTGGCAAATACACAGAGTTCCGACCCAATATCCAATCCTAAACCATTGGCTCTGACCCCGACTCTAATGCTAATCCAGCCGACCATAATGTTGCCACAAGATCCTCGTGCAAGTGAGTTGCACATTATCAAGCATATATCGATGCTGCTAAGTTGGATGCACAATCCAGCTTACTACCATCGGCTCTATTTTACATTTACCCACAATCAGTTCAACAGCCGGTTGAAAACCCTATGCGTCCACAATACACAAAGCCGATTTTGCAGAGGAATCCGGCCCATACAAGGTTTGTAATACCGAAGATCTCTTTTGCGAGGATTTTCGGCCGACAAAGATTTCTCTTTTTTTGATTCAAGGATTCAGCCGTCGCGCGGGTATTAATTCTACCAGCGGTTTCGGGTTTTTCTGTGAATATTCATTGGAATGGTTGTTTTCTCCGAGCCGTTTAGTTCTGCGGCAAGTTGTTTATCCTGTCATTTGCCTTGTCGCGCCAAGAATTAATTTATTTGGGTCGCGCTTTTGCTTAAGGTTGGACTTTGGTTTTTGGAGGGGTTGTTAGGAAATTTTCCCTCCCTCACCTAACCTCTCTCTCTCTTCAAAGTTGTGGCTGTAAAAAAGACTTGGAGGCAGCCTTTTTTTTTCCAAGAGCTGACACAACCTCCTACTCCTCTCCTTTTTGCACTGCAAACAGCATGGCCTTGCACCTCTTCTTCCTTTCCCTGCTGGCGTCTCTCCTCCAAAGCAAGCATCAGCCAGCATCAGCAAGAAGAACAGCAACAGCAGCGCCTCCTCCTGCTACTCCCTCCTGGTGGCCGGCGCCTCCCCCTGCTGCCCTCTCCTCCATGGTCGGCAGTAGCTCAAGCTCCAGCTCCAGCTAGTTCCGGCTACTTCCCTCCGGCGAGCCCCCTCCCAGCCAGCAGCAACCGGCGGCATCAGCTGCAGCCTGCAGTCCTCCCCCACCTCCCTTCCTCCATGAGTATGATTGGAGGTAAAAACCCTAGAAATTTTGGGGGTGAGATTGCTTGCATGCATGGTGTTTGATGAAATGCCTAGCTAGGGTTCTTGTTTTGCAATGTATTTAGTTGAGGGATTTAGAGTCTAGAGTGATTTGCAATCTCTGTTTCGAGCAGATTTTTGCCCCCTGTTAGAGCTGCTGTTCGAAGATTTTACAAGCATTTTCTGGGGGTTTGGCTATAACGAAAGTTGTAGATAATTGAATTACCTTGCAATAGAGACCGAAATCATTAAGTTTCGTTCAGCCATTTAAAAGTTATGACTATTTTACCGCGTGCTGTCCAGAACGCGTTAGTTCTGCGGCTGTCTGCTGTTCGTCGCAAATCTGAGAAATATCGGTGCTTTTCCCGGTCAGTTGGCTATAGAAAAAGTTGTAGATAATCGAATTATCTTTCAATAGCGACTGAAATCACTAAGTTTCGTTCATCCGACTAAAAGTTATGACTGTTTTACCAAGTGCTGTCCAGGGTTAGAAGATTTCTGTTTCCAGGTTTTTAGGAATGGGTTGCGAAGCCGACTTAGTATGAGTCTTGTGTTGATTTATGGGCATGTTTTTGAGTGAGTTATATCCATGTGCAGGTGGTGTGACCCCAGGTGTGGTAACCTCGTCTCGCCACACCGTCTCGAGAAGTTGAAGGCAAGTGCATCAATTGATTGAATTTTGTGAATTGTAGATTGCGTGTCTTGATCGATTTGATATGAGAGCCGCTAATGCTTATTGTGGTTATATTGACAACACTAGTAGGGATGAAACTCGCATGTGCATCCTTGTTTGTTTGCTATGTGTGTTACATTGAAGAATTATGTGCCTTGTCTATGTGACTTGTTGTGCTAACTTGTGTTCCGTGTTGGTGCTTACTAGTAGGATTAGGGTATTATTGATATTAAAGCCATGAGTTTTGATTCAATAATAATGGTTCAATTCAGAGTCATGATAAAAGATTATGGTTTTTGTATGAAGTATTGATGATAAATGAATGTGAGGACGGAGTATGGAATTTGATTGCGAAAATGGTTTGATTTATAATCAAGATAGATGGAATTAGTAATTACTCGAGTATTGGTGATGTGAGTATGATTATAAGTGTTGAGAACGTGATTTTGAGTGTTGCGAATGCGATTATGAGTGTTGAGGATGTGAATGGTAATTTATGGATGTGAGGAGTGGCTGATATTTATGTATTTGACTATGGCTATGCAAATATGAGGAATGAATGTAGTTTACAAATTTGTTTATGTCACTTGCATTGTGCATTCATGATGGAAGAGGCGACCTATTCGATCAAGGGCCTCTGTGCTCACCAGTAGTGAGTACTGAAAGTCCTACCTCGTAGTCCCATATACGTGGGTGTATGGGAGCGAGTCAAGAAGAGTAGGCACCCTCCACCACGGGTGGAAGGGGAATGAGAGGTGCACACCGATGGGTGTGCACTCGGCCATACCTAGGTATGTGCTAAAAGAGGAGATGAGCATGCATGATGCATCATGTGCATGAGAATGGTGAAATGAAATGAGCATATGAACATGCAAGCATATTTGCCTCTGCATTGCATTGACAAGGAAGCATCATGTTTAATGAGTTGATTGTGATGTATGGATATGATATGCTGCTTTTGAATGACCTTTTTTTTGCATTTGTATTGCATTTACGATGAGGAATCATGTTTAATGAGTTGATTGTGATGTATGGATATGATATTCTGCCTTTGAATGACCTTTTTTCATTTGTATTGCATTTACGATGAGGAATCATGTTTAATGAGTTGATTGTGATGTATGGATATGATATTCTGCCTTTGAATGGCCTTTTTGCATTTGTATTGCATTTACGATGAGGAATCATGTTTAACTGCTTTGAATAGCCTTTTTGCATTTGTATTGCATTTACGATGAGGAATCATGTTTAATGAGTTGATTGTGAGGTATGGATATGATATTCTGCTTTTGAATGGCCTTTTTGCATTGTATTGCACTTACGATGAGGAATCATGTTTAATTAGTTGATGGTGATGTATGGATATAAGATTCTTCTTTTGTATGTCTTGTGCACTTGAGTATGAAAGCATAAATACATTCCATTGCATTGTGTGTTGCAACCGATAAATGGGATTGATGAGAATGGGAAGAACAAAGTTGAGGTTTGAGGCGTGGACTCATCCGTAAATGTCTTATTGAGGCGAGGTAAGATTTAGTTATGTTTTCGAATTGCTTGTGGTAAGTGGAGTTAGTATTGCTTCTTTTATTGGTTGATTTCTATTTAATAATGGCTATATTAAATTCTAGATTACAAGTAATTCAGTTGAATTCATTACCTTTTTATTATTGCTGCACTTGCTGAGTCTTGGACTCACGCTTGTTTGCTTCTGTTCTAGGTACCTTGAAGTGATTAAATGCGTTGGAGAGTTGTATCACGTGCACGACTTGATCTCCAACAATTTATTAGCAAATTCAATAATTCTACATGCAATTAATAAGGTTGTAATATGTTGTTCGTCGTGTTGGAGTTTCTTAACTTCTATTGGGGGGTTTGATTGATTAACTAAGGACCCGCTAGAATGTTTCTTCCTATTTTGAGTGGTGGATACATTATAAGCTGCTATCATTCTTTTGTCTCACGAGTGGATGTCCTCTGTTCTAGAGAGGTCATGCCGAAATTTTGTAAATTTCGGTGGCTTAGTTTCTAAGCCGGTCTTAATAGTTTAGAGGGTTGGTAGCATCCGTGGCGCGTTTGGGCTCCGGGGTGTTACAAGGTTGTGACTTACTCATAACCCTTTGTTCTTGTACTAAAGCCGATGGCTAGGAGGCCGAATGTAGTCTATGAACAACGTCATGAGCTTCCATCGGCTCAAGTGACATACCAACCCGAGCCTGCGCTCGGGGGGCTGAATGCTAGTTATGATAGTAATTGGCAAGCCCCTAACCCAATCAGCCAATACAGCAAATTAGGTTGATCAGATTGCGGTGGTGCTATGGGATCAATTCGGCCTACAATCGAATGGGAGGATAACCGGCTATCAAAACCCATATCCCAATTATATTGATCGGATCCTGTACCTTAATAATTTTGAGGTCCCCAATTTAGCCAAGTTTTTAGGAGACGATTCAACCACCACCTTGGAGCACGTCAGGTGATTTATCGCACAATGCTACGAGGTAGCCCACTCCAATGGGCTGAGGGTAAAGTTATTTTCGTTATCATTATCAGTGGTAGCTTTTACATGGTTTACGACCTTGCCCCTAAATTCGGTCAATTCATGGACCTATTTGGAAAGCTGATTCCATAAATATTTTTTTGTGGAAGTTTGGAGCTCAGGATTTCAGACTTGAGTTCTGTCTGACAAAAATTTGGGAAATCGGTTAGTGATTATATTAAAATATTTAGGGAAGTTAGGAATTGGTGCTTTAGCATCACTTTGCCCAATAATCATCTAGCTGATTTAGCCTTGTTGGTACCTTAGTTGAAGGAGAAATTCGCAGCAAGAATTTACCTATGTAAGTCATTTGGTACATCGAGTGTCAGCTCAAGAAAACTGTTTTATTGATAATAGAGGATTCAGGAATAAATTCAAGAATAATAAGAATAACAAGGATAAAGACAAAGCTAAAGTTAGCCTCGTTGAATACGATTCAAGTGATTCATCGGAAGATGATGAGGATGAAATAAATATATCGAATGGGTTAAATGGTTTAAAAATTCTTAGCCTATTCGTGGCTTAAGCTAACTAAAAGAATAAATCAAAAATAAAATATGCTTTTGATGTCTTTAGGTGTGACCGTATTTTTGATTTACTACTACAAGAAAAGATAATACAGTTGCCTGAAGGACACATTATACCATCGGTGAAGAGATTAAAAAGCGAAGGTATTGCAAATAGCATCATTCTTTTTCTCATAATACTAACATTTGTAATATTTTTCGATAGCAAATACAATCAACTATAGAAGATGGCCGACTCAAATTTGCAGAAGAGTCGACGATATAGTTGGATGCTAATTCTTTCCTGATCAACATGGTCCAATGCTTGGGAAAAGAAAAAGAGCCGACGGAAGATACATGGTTAATGGTTCTGCGTCATGTCAACATTCATTCAAGCTCAAGAGATAGGGAGACCCTGAAGATTATGGTCAGCTCACTTCAAATAGAAACTGATTGCGAAGTAAAGAATTCAAGGACCATCAAACTAAAGGGAGTCTTGCAAATTGGCAAGTGGTACAAGGCTGAAAGAGCATTGTCGCCACGGAAGCTGATTCATAAATCAAAGGCAACTTGCTCCCAATTGTTGGAAAAGTATGGAAGGAGAAACAACAAGTTGCAATATCCTGCACGTTGGCTAGGTAATATGTATTGGGTTGACAACCTTGAGAAAGCTCACCAACGGTGCCTTTTTGGGAAATTGTTGGGAGAGAGGGTCCACTTTACCGTCACCGTATACTTGTCCAATAGAGCATTACCCGCGCCAAGGTGACTAGTAGCAACATTTGGCTAAAGACAGGTTACCTGAACCAATGCAGGGCCATCACAGTGAATAGATCAACAGGGGATCAGTCCATGAAAGGATTTCTAGAATCCAGGAGCAAACACAACCGGATAAGGGGTCAAGTTCTACAGATAAGGTTGATCTGGTAGCAAAAATACATGAGCCGATCGAACCAAAGCCTAGATGGTGTTCTCTAGGGCTTAGCCAATCTCAACAAAGATAATTTTAGAGGCTAAGAACCCAAGAAATGAGGGCAGCCGAGGAGAAAAAAAAACAAATGGATGAAACCTTTAGCGAGCTCCGACCAATGAAAATTGTTACAAAGGAATGGATGGAAGGAACTAGTTGAGAATGAATTTTACTCAGCTAATGATATATATTAGCCTGTGATTTGAGATGTTTCTCCACCTTTGATGGGCATCAACATGGTGTTCACTTTGCTGGCCAAGTTCAATATAAGTATTACATTGGCTAAGGAGTCTTTTACTCAGTTATGTTTGGAAGTTCAAGATGCAATTTTTGAGAAGCCTTAAGATGATCATCAACATCTGAAGCCATTATATTTGAAAGGTCATATCAATGGCAAGCTGATATCAAGGATGCTGGTAGATGGAGGCACAATCGTTGACCTGATACCTTACACCACATGCAAAAAATTGGGTAAGTCCGATGAAGATCTTATTAAAACTAACATAGGTTTAAATAACTTCACAGGCGATCCCACTAAAGCAAAAGGGGTCATAGTGATAGAGTTAGCATTTGGCAGTAAAACATTGCTGACCGCCTTTTTGTGGTTGATGCTTAAGGGAATTACAACATTCTGTTGGGGATTACAACAGCTTGTCGAACATCGGCTTCCAATAAAATCAAGTTATTGATCGTTTAAGCAGCCTCCAAGATGATTTAATCCAACCATGTATAATATAATAAAAGAATAGATTGAGTGATTATTGAAGGTTAAGTTTATCAGGCCTTGCCGATACACCAAGTGGGTTTCCAATATCATTCCTATTACGAAGAAAAATAGTAAGCTTAGAGTGTGTGTGAATTTTAGAGATTTAAATAAGCCCACATCTAAAGATGAGTACCCGATGCCTATAGCCGATATGCTTATTTATTCGTTTGATGTCTGCATCAGGGAACAAGATTATTAGCTTTCTTTATGGTAATGCTAGATAAAATCAAATATTCATAGTAAAAGCCGATATCTCTAAGATAGATTTTAGTTACCTTGGCACCCTAGGCTTGTTTGAATGAGTGGTGATGACATTTGGGTTAAAAAATGCTGGTGGAACATATCAACTGTCCATCCCGAACGGCAGTTGCCTGAAACTCTATTTTTCTCCTGCTAGGACTCTCGACTGATATGACTCTTCGTCCGCAGTCTAATACAACCTTGTGTTTAGACAACCAGTCCATTCCCAAAATAACATCTAAGGTCTGGGTATCTAACACCACTAAGTTTGCTAGGAACTCTGTTCCATCTATAAGCAACTTTACCCCAGAACATCCTACATCAGATCGGAGTTCTGATCCCGGGGATTGTACTAGCAATACATGCCTAAGGTTCACCATTTTCAACCCATTGTTCACAGCAAAAATCCGGGATATAAATGAATGTGAAGCTCTAGAATCAAATAAAACTGTTGCAGGTACTGAGTTGACGAGTAACTTACCCAGTATGACGTCCGATGTATTCTGTACTGCATCTGCGGTGACATGATTCACCCTGCCTCTTACCGCAGTATGTGTGGCAGCTCCAGATTGTGTAGCCCCACGGCTTGCTCCTGGCGCAGGTGTCTTCGTTGGAGTAGTTCCAAGATTGAAACGAACTGGTGTCACTCCTCCTCCTTCTTAGGACAATAATTGGCAAAGTGCTCTGCTCGCTGCGCATTTAACCAACGCCACATACCGATCATTGCTCCTCGCAACTGCATTCCCAACCGGTGTTGGTGTCGGAAATTTTGTCCGCAGGTCTGGTATCGTGGCGGCGTAGTCACCACATTCCTTGGCTGAAATCAAGAACTGGTTTGGTGTAACCCTCAAACGCGCGCGCCCCGACGTGTTCCTCTATCAGTGCCATCCAAGGCTTCGGTTGTCCTCCGGCTCCTCGCGCTTATCCTCCAATATCACGCCTTTGTTCACTAGCTCTTGGAAGTCGAAAGGTGTGGGTTATGAGTCCCACTGCAACCTCAATTCATCCTTTCATGAAACGGATCGCTCGCCTCGTCTGTTACGCCCTCAAAAAGCGAAGCGTGCACCGCGTGAACTTATTCAGATATTCGACATCGGCCGATCGCCTCGCCGCTGCCCTAAACTCCTCCTTTTTCAACTCCATTATGCCTTCGCACATGGTATCGCCAAAAGCAACCGTGAACTCCTCCCACCGATGCCCTGTGGGTGCTCATGAGCAAGCGTAAAAGTTTTCCCACCATTCAGCAGTAGTTCCTTCAAGCCGATGAGAGGCATAGAGTACCTCTCATTTCTTCGTGACCGGTGATGTGCGCTTTTCTCTATCGCCCTCACCAATCATCCGCCTCCAATGGATTGGCATTTTCGAAAATGTAGGCGCCGAGTCCTCATGAATTTCGACATCCTCGAGTGTGGCCTCTGCACTGGGTTGACCTGGTTAGCTTGGGCGGCGGCGGCGGCTTGGGCGGTGACTCGCAGATCTCGCTGCATCATGGCATGCATTAATCGAAGTCCGGGCAGCAAGAAAGGCTCCAAAGTTCTCGATATCAATGGCGGTGCTGGTTGGGGTCCTTGTCCTCCATCGTCGGTGTTCCTAATGAAGCGTGAACCACTCCCATTTCCTCCTTGGTTTCCACGGGTGTTCACCATCTGCCGATTGCTCCATGGTTTAGGGACGAGAGGGAAATAAGAGTAGGCAAGTAATAGAATACTTATGCGGGGTCAATAAGTGAGATAGCAAAATCCAACTTTATTACTTTATTAATACCGAGGTATGGTTGCTCACAATGCCTATGGGCCATGCAACACATACCAATCACTCACAAGCATGAAAGAAGCAAATCAAGCTAATACTCTGGAGTCAAACGCCTCTAAGGGTGACTCTTATTCCAAGACGTGACTCATCGCAGAGTCTCAATCGCTAATCCTAACGCCACTCGAGCCAACCCTCCGAACTTCTCGTGGATACACCGCGGGTGTGCTGGTCTTTGGTACAAACCTATCCCAACGATCCGCACTGGTGCGCCTCGCCTCCTCCCGCTGGCTCAACCTCCACTGCTCCAGCTCGCTCGCTCGCTGTGGCTTCTCCGGTTCTGGTCGTGTAGCTCCAAAGATCGCTCCGGCCAGTCCGCATAAAGCTGTCTCCAGCTCCCCAATCCTCTCGATAGAG
This sequence comes from Guadua angustifolia, assembly GCA_036346375.1. NCBI lineage: Eukaryota > Viridiplantae > Streptophyta > Magnoliopsida > Poales > Poaceae > Guadua > Guadua angustifolia. The sequence continues at coordinate 5,134,658 of CM070501.1, forward strand.
GGCCAAGTACTCACAAGTCCGCAACAGATGAGCCCTCACCGCGGAACTCGCCACGAGACCTCTACAGCTCCTGAACCGTCTCGTCGATAGCATCCTCTTGAGCGATGACAAATCTGGCCAGGTGGGTGATCGTGGCATCCTCCTCCTCTATGGGCTCACGGTTGTAGCGAGTGTCTCTGCGTGGATGATGACGAAACACTGTGCCATCCAACTCCCTGGGGTAGGTACGAGCAATCTGCCTCATCGCCAGACGCGATGTCTCCTTGATCCCAGCATCAAATGACGACCTCCTAGCAGTGATGCGGATGGGACGACTCGCCCTCGCCCTATCCCGAGAGTAAACTGTGATGGTGACATCCCAGGCAATATCCAATCCTCGCTCGCGCCACAAGAGTCCCCGTAGATCGGCTCATTATAACCTCCAAGCAACTGCATCATACGCCAAAGCTCATGGCGCATCTCCAAAGCGCCACCAAAAGAGTGGATCATCCTCATCTCGCCAAAGGACACTAACGTGAAACTCGAAATTTTAAAACAAAGCGAAACATGATAAATTCAGCAAGGGTATGAAAGGAGAGAAGGGTAAGTCAAGATTGCATTATCATCTTGGCACATTTTAACTTTTAGAAAATAGTTTTATCCTCACTACGACCATTCTAACTAAGGGCCGCCCTACAATAATATGGCTCGATACCACCTCTGTCGGGACCCGAATATGCAAATCCGACCCTCGTGTATTCAGCACTAGTCCAGATCGCGCTTAGTGCACACAGCCTCAACATCGGTACATATCACACCATAACCAACTAAATAATAAAATTCTTTAACTAAATACTCAACTAGTTGATTGACCTCATGGTCAAGTTACAAAGATACGATTACAGTAGGCTAAGACTTATTAAAATATTCAAATGCAATGAATAAAACAGACTCGTGGCGCCAACCAATTTGCCACAGCAACCCGACCGGGCTCGCTCCTTAGTTCGCTCGGCTCCTCCTCAAACTCTTCCTCCCGAAAGGGTTGCTTCTTCTTCAACTGAAGTTGTGTTGTTGTGGGGTGAGTACTTTGAGCACTCAAAGAAGTCATGCATGTAATGCAATTCTAATATTCTACATGCGTGGCTTAGTACAAAGGATAGGCTACGGTTCATGTGCAAGACAACATTCAAGATAAAAAGAATAGATTGCAAAGCAAGAAACAAGAGTAGGAATAGTAGCTCACAAACGTTTCAATTGTGAGCCATTTTCCGTCTTAAGTCAAGTTCAACATTACCAACCCAAGCATTTTTCGTAAACAAGTCATTTTCATGAAAATCTAACCCTTGACTGTAATCACCGAGCGATGCTCAATACCGTGAGCACGGCTATTCGAATGGGTTGTACACTCTGCAGAGGTTACACACTTTACCCACAAGATACAGTCAAATACCACCAAGGCAAATAACCTTAACAAAGTCTTTCCAAAGTTCCGTCTAAACCCAGTACTGCCCGCTAAGGTTTCAACACTGGAGGGACTGGTTACCACACCTAGGGCCCCCCTCTTGCGCCATGTGAGTTCTCACCCGCTCCTCTGGGCCCCACACCACTACGACAGTACCAAGAATAGATTTCCCAGTTTACTCAGCCAGGCCCGTCCCATTATGGAGCTTGTGGTTGTATGAAAGACTCAGTTCAAAGGCTCGCAAGGTTAAGTCCTTAGTTGACCGAGGCAAGACTAACCAAGTGTAATCTCAAATACCGAAACCAACAAAACCAAATGCGACCGCCCAGTTGCCACTCTTGGCCCACCAGAAACAATCTTGCCACATGCCTCAGTCTAAATCATTTTTCACACCCCGGTTCTTTACCATTGCACCACGTGCCATCATCAACTTAATAACACATGGCTCATTTATAAAACACGTTCCATATCTCATTATGTCAATATTAACCTTGATATTCAAAAGTCTTGAAATATCCACGTGGCAAGGCTAAGCATACTACTTACGATCTACTCAACCCATGTTGGCAAATTATTAATGTCCAACTATTAATCCACAACCTAGGGTGACAAATGATTCATGGCCTACAATTATATATGACAAGGTGGCATACAGCAACTAGGCATTAACTAATCCCCGAAATTATTAAAAATCATTTCCTGAGCTTGCTCCTGGGTCAGAACTTCTCCCTCGAAACCTTCGGGCACTTCAACGTCTACGCGTAACGCAAATAAACAACAATAAATAAATAATATAGAGAGCAACTCAAGTCAAAAATTCAATTAAAATCCACTAACAGAAAGATCTTGATTTTACAAATTTATAGAAATTGGAATCACTCAAATCGGAGTTAAAACACAAAAGTTATAAGCGTTTGAAGTTTCAAAATACATTTAAAATCAATAATCCGAATTAAATAAATATTTTTCTTTTTTTAAAAAAACTAATTATTGCGTCATCTGTGACACATGTCGCCACCAGAGAATGACACGTGGCCTTGCCGACGAGGTAATCGACCGTTCTCGCTACCGACGCCAAGATGACGCCATCGTGGACGCCAAGACGACTTCGGTCATCTCACGACAGTGGGACCACCGTGACGTCACCGACGTCACCGGTTCGGCGCGGCCGACGCGGCGGGTCTGCGGTTGTCGCGTCGACATCGCGCACGCTGACGCCGCAGGCGGCTTCGGTGTGCCACGCACACGGCGCGATTGGTCATGCGGCGACACGTGGCGCTATGGTCGCCTCGATCTACATCTAACGGTTGAGAATGGAAGATGAGGTTTATCGTTCAAGGGTGATGTGGCGAGATCCGGATCGTTGATGCGCGACGGACGGCGAGAAGCTTCTGCCTCGGTGAAGACGGCGCGGCGGCGCCGCTTCACCGGAGACGAGGACGACGACGGCGGCGCGGGCGTTGTGGCTCCTCTGGCGACGCGGCGGTGATGTTCCGGCGGCGCGACACGCTGAGTCCAATGGCACCAACGGCAGCGGCGGAGGGTGACCGGCGGCGACGGGCGGCAAAAACGACGGCGAAAGCCGGACTTGGCGAGGTTAGCGCTAAACGGCGGCGCGGCTCAGTAATGTGCGGTACTGGTGCGGCGCGAGGTGGGGATCACGCCACGGTGGCGGCGCTTTAAATAGCGCCTCGACGTCCATGAAATTATGAAACCGAGGCCCACTCAAGTGGCGAAATCCGGCGACTTCGGAGTGACGACGTGGCAAAACGTGGACCGTCGGATCCGGATCGCACGTTGCAAGGGCGCTTAGGGTTTTTTCCGGGCCGCATAGTCTTCGCCCAACACTGTTCATCCGATTTTTAATTCTTTTCCGATTAAAAATAATTCCCGAAAATCAAATAATTCATTTGGGGCATTAAAAATACTAGTAAAATTCTGGAAAAATTCTCAAAAATACTTTAGGACATTTGTGACTCAAATAAAATATTTTCAGCAAAATTTTATTTTAACTTTTCTATTATTTAATTAATTTGGTAAATGGCTTAACTCAAAAATAAATCCAAATAAATTCCAGAAATTTCTCAAAAATTCAAAATACCATTTTAATGCAAGAAAAGCAAAAATTGGGGAGTTACACAGATAGATTCAGTATTTTTCAAGTAAATAAAGGTATCCAATCCTAAGTCAAGTTTCAACCTTTCGTGGCAACCTGCCATCCCATCCCAAGTTTTCATTTTGTAAAATCTAACCTTTGACTATAATTCTCGAGCATTGCTCAATACTACGAGTACGACTATACGAATAGATCTACACTCTGCAAAGTTTATGCACTTTACCCACACGATATGATATTCTCCTTGTGTCTGACCATTAACACACTTCCTTTGGTGTATTGGTAGAGAAATCTTGACAAACCCTTTACAATGTTCTGTCTTAACTCAATACTACCCACTAAGGTTTTAACACTAAAGGGATTGGTTACCACAATAGGGCCCCCTCTTGTGCCATTTGGGTTCATATAAAAGGTAAACCTCACCGCCACTAATAGTACCAAAGCTAAGACATTGTAAATTAATCAGCTAGATCCATCCCATTCAAGACATGTGGTTGCATGATTGACTCAGGTCAAAGGCTCACGAGGTTAAGTCCTTAGAGTGACTAGGGCAAGACTTCCACATACCCTCTGCCTTGCTGGCTCATATTGGTGTACTTCCCCTTACCACTTGCCCCAATCTAAATGATTACCACCCTAGTTGATTACCAAGTATCACATGCTATCAACAATTCAACATCGTTATGTGACATCCTTCACCACAACAACTCGATCTCATTGTGTGACAACACATGACACACAAGTTCATAATCATATTCCATATTTCATTAGTCAAGATTTAAGTACATGTGATGAAGTGGCATGGTTAAGTATACTAACACGGTCTAACTATCCCTTGTTGATTCTAATATTAACCAACTAATAATAAACCAATCTAGGGTGACAATAAATTATGGCATACAAATGACAAGGTAGGGTATAGACCAAAAGATAGATTAATTAAGTCCCATTTAATTGAAAACAATTGTACACATGAAATATTATGCAATAAAGTAAAACAAATTAGCGAATTTACAAACATGGGTTCAACATGATAAAAGCACAACTGGCCTTAGGAAAGCCCTTGTTCTTGCTTTGGACTTTTGTCTTGAGTCGATGGATCTACCTCGGACGCTTCGAGCAATTCAATATCTATGCGAAACGAGAGAGAAAGTGAAATAAATACCAAAATAGAGAGCAAACAAAATCTAAAAATCAAATAAAATTCATCATTAAATAGATCTCAATTTTATAAATTTTTAGAAATTTGAATCATCTCAATCGAAGCTCGTATAAGGGAGAACAGTCTCTTGAAAGTATCAAATAAAAGAAAACTCAGAAAATCCAAATTAACCAATTTATTTTTCTACTAGAAAATCTCATTTATGACGTCAACTCCAATTTGAATTTTGGACTAATTATTTTTCTCTATAAAAATCGACTTATTGCATTACGGTGACATCGACCTAACGTTAGCACCTAGCCGGCCAATCAGAGTCACCACGTCATCATGGTCTATAGACACGGTTCACGGATCGACTCGAGACCACCATGGATGCAGTCCATGACGCTTCATTTGCCATGTTCGACATGTGTCAACGTGCGACTGGCGCATTGAGCGGTGCTATCCAATCCGCACGCTTGGGATCGAACGGCATTGGATCTAAGAAATACGTGGCAACATCTTGATCACTTGATTCAAATCAGATTGCTAACCTAATCGGTGCGGTTTACTATTGAAGATTCTATGTGGCACTATCCTAGGCGTCCGCTATAGATCGAACGGTCATTACCTCTCTTGACGGCAATGGCGCCATGGTGGTAGAACTTCGCCGAGCTGGGGAAGAAAACCATAACGACGGCAATTTAGTGGTTCTCCGGTGACTTCAAGTAATGAATCTGGTGTGAACCAACGCGATGAAGCCAAATCCGGTACCGGTGCGGCGGGGCAGAGCTCAACGACGACGGAACGGCGGAAAAAGAATGGCGGTGCTCATGGCTTGCAACGGCAAGCACTCCCTAGTGAACCACGATGGCTCCAATGAACCTAATCGACCAAAAGACGCGGCTGCTGGATGAGGAACTCATCATAGGTCTCACACCCTAAATAGCCCTATCGGCAAGCATGCACAAGGCAGACATGAACTCCGAGTCCGACTGCGACACGGAGCGTAGAGCAGAAGAGCTTGAATCGGAGATGACAGCACGCTACCATCCATGTGGCATGATGGATGGCCGAGATCACCCGAACGTGGCACAATCTGAGCCGTCAACGAAACTGACGGCTGTCGAAACTAGGGTTTTCGAAGTCTTCCTCCACCGCTAAATCAAAATCTGATAGTCCACGTTAAAGCTTCTAGAATCGAGCGAGTAGAGCTAATAATGCATGGCTAATCGTCAAGATAGTTGTCGGGCTTTAGCCTGACACTAAAGCCCGACATTGTTTATCTGATTTTTTTCAGCTTTTAACTTTTAAAATAATTTCAGTTATTCAACTAATTCATTTAAGGCACTAAAAATTCCAAAAAACCTAAGAAAATTTGAAAAAAAATACTTTGGGACATTTTGAACTTAAATAAAATATTTTTACTCAAACTTTATATAAATTTTGATTTAAAATTAAGTAAGTTTTACGAAAGGCCAATATATTTAATTTGAAATACATTCAAATAAATCCTAGAAAAATTTTCAAAAATATTTTCAGACTTTAGAAACCCAAATAAAATATTTTTGACAAAACTTTATGTTGAATTTATTAATAAATAAATACTTTAATCAAAATATCAATACATAAAATATATTACAAATGCATATAAAATCTAGAAAAAATCCAATAAATTTAGGAAGTTCATAAAATGCATAAATAATAATAAAATAATATTTTGAGGTAAATTTTAGGATGTTACAATGATCCATGAAAGAGAAATTGAAGTTAATCAAGCGAGTGTTAAAACTATAGCCAATACCAAGCTTCTAGTTTGCAAAAAGGATTTATAGAAGTTAATCAGCAAGATCAATTATTTATGGTATTTTATTTTAAATTTATCTCACTGAATTATCTCATTTACCCCATTACTCAAATTAAAAGATGATCAAGAATTTGTTTGGAGAGCCGATCAATAAAAAGCTTTTGAGAGCATAAAGGAGTGTTTGTCCAAGCCTCCAGTCTTAGTCTCACCTCAAAAAGGCATACCTTTTAAATTATATATATCGACTGAAGGAGTGACAATTGGAGCTATTTTGGCACAGGAAATTTATGGCAAAGAGCGGGTTATTTTTTACTTAAGCCGATGATTAATCGTTGTAGAAACCAAATACCCTTTTGTAGAAAAACTTTGCTTGTCATTATATTTTATTTGCACCAAGTTAAGGCATTGTAATTTAGCATCGGCTTGTAAAGTTATTTTTAAAACTGATGTCATAAAATATATGTTATCATCTCTAATTCTATGAGGTCGACTTGGTAAATGGGCATACACACTCATCGAGTTTGACTTAATGTATGAATCATCTAAGGCTATCAAGGGTCAGGCAATTGTGATTTTATAATAGGACATGAAACTAACATGATTGCCGATCTAGCATCTGTTGCCCCTTGGCAATTTTTTTAATGGATTGATATGCTAAGAAGGCGATGGTATTAGAGTGGTGCTAACTTTACTGAAAGGGTACAGTTTTGAGTTTGAGTTCATGCTCAATTGTAAATGTTCTAACAATAAAGCAGAATATGAAGTGTTACTTAAAGGCCTACAATTACTTGACAATATCAAAGTTGATTCTGTTAAGTCTTATGGAGATTTTTTGTTGGTGGTGCAACAGATTAAGGGAGAATATAACTGCTATATGAAGTTTTGGTCAAATATTTGGAGCAATACCGCAATATAATCGGCTCATTTACTTCATTTTCAATTTTTCATATTCCTTGTGAATTGAATGACAAGGCTAACTTGTTAGCTCAATAAGCATCGGGCTATAAAGCTTTTGGCCGATTAGAAGACTTTGAGCCGACAGAGAAGATAGTCATGTGCATTGCTACAGATGATTGGAGGGCAAAGATAAATGATTATTTGACTAATCCTTAAAAATCTACTAATGAAAAAATTAAGAGGCAGGCCCTAAAGTATATATTGCTCAACGATGTACTTTATTATCGGACTTTAGAGGGTTTTTTGTTAAGATGTCTTGGAGTCGAAGAAGCTAAGGTGGCAACGGGTGGAGTGTATTAAGGAATCTATGGAACACATCAATCGTCTCATAAGATAAAATGACTACTAAGGCGAACTGGATATTTCTGGTCGACAAAATTGAAAGATCGCTTCAAGTATTACAAAGGGTGCCAAACTTGTTAGAAATTTGGAAACTTGTAATTAGCTATAGCATCGGCTTTGCACTCAATTATTAAGCCTTGGTCATTTAGAGGTTGGGGAATAGATGTTGTCAGACAAATATTTCCTACATCGAACAAAGACCATAAATATATTTTAGCTACGATCGATTATTTTTCTAAATGGGTTGAAGATGTAACTTTAAAAAAGTTTACAAGTTTTGAAACTACTAGCTTTGTTATAGAACACATCATCCATTATTTTGGAATTCCTCAAACAGTTATAACTGATCAAGGCACTGTGTTTATGTCCAATGAGTTTCAGGCCTTTGCTAGAAGTTTGGGTATGAAACTATTGAATTGGTTGCTATATTATGCACAAGCTAGTGGTCAAGTCGAGTCATCAAATAAGACATTGATCAAGCTGATTAAAAGGAAAATTGAGGAATTGGCATGTGACATTGTTGGAATTTTTATGGGCCTATCAAATTACTTGCCATGGTGCAACAAAACTTTCACCTTATCAGTTGGTTTATGGATAGGAAACTGTGTTGCCATTGAAAATTAACATCGATTCAATAAGAATAGCTAGGCAAAATGGACTGTCAGCTCAGGATTATAAGGATCTGATGTCTGATAACCTAAACAACTTGGCGGAATTGTATTTACATACGTTGGATCGGCTAAAGAAGAATAAAGCAAGGGTTGCAAGGGCTTACAATAAAAAGGTGATGCCAAAATAATTTATCAAAACCGATGTTGTGTGAAAAACTATTTTGCATGTTGACTCTAGAAATAACCGATTTGGTAAATGGTCTCCAATTTGGGAGGGACCATAGGGTTCATCAGCTTGTGGATGAAAATTCTTATATTTTGGAAATGTTAGAAGAGGTGGTATTTCATAAAGCAATTAGTGGTAAATACCTAAGAAGTATCATTCGAGTATTTGTATTGGTTCCTCATCGACTAAAAGTGAGTATCATTTGGGGAAAGCCAAATTAACTTGTTGTAATTAATTCTAACTATAAACTTAGTGATAAATAAATTGTAGACCATTATAGACATCACACGATAGAAATAAGGTTAAAAACATTAATCAATTAAACAACCAATTATAAAATATTGTTACAACAATTCAGAACATTGTTTCAAGGATCGGCCAATTTACAAACATTCAAGCATTGTTTTAAATAAGCTGATTATAAGCATTCATGATCACTGCTGATCACAGTCCATAATTGTTTAACCTAGCCCCAAATCCTGAAAGCATAGCAGTAGCCTTAACAATGGTCCATTCTATGTCCTCAAGAATCTTGTTATCTTCTTCTTCTGAGCTGGGGGCAGGAATAACTTTAGTCGATTGTTCTCACCGATGCTATTGCCATGCCCAAGTTGACTTTTTGATTTTTTAGAACCAATGATGAAGATGCTATATTTTCCTGAGCCTCGGCCAAGGAAGCATTGACTTTGGCCAATTCTTCTTCCAGAGATTTCTTGGTTGACTCAAGCTTGAGTGCCATTTCCTTGGTGGCCTTCAGAGATTACATATCTTCGTCATATCGGTTTTTGAGGGCTTTAGTGTTGGCCACCAGTTTGTCAAGCAGCTTTTGGTCTTCATGTTGTGTTGCCCGATGCTCGAGCCTAGCCGTAGCCAATTGCATTGCCTCTTTTTTATCAAGATGACATACATCCAGCAATGCGGCCATGGCTTCCACGGGGAGGTCAATTTGTACTACCACCATAGAATCCTTGAGGGGCTAAGCGTTTTCTAGGAGGTTGGCCGACGGAGTATGAATTAAATTGAAAAAATTGTTTAACCTCTCCTACCGACTAGAGCCAATGCCACTTAAACCGATGCATCCTTAAATACTGCCAAGATTTTTTTTATTTCCTCTAGAAAGATCTTAGTGGCCACTTCCACCTCATCCTCCAGGTCCGACCAATCAAAGTCGAGCATGTTGGTCAGAGGCTCTGTCGGTTTATTAGCCGAATCTGTAGCAATCAGTGAGGTAGCAGCAGTAGGTGTAACCAGAGGAATCTGGGCTTGAGGTGTCAGCTGTGATGGCGGAGGAGGGAGGTCAGTTTGTACAGGTAGATCGCCAAGGCATAGGCAATGTATGTAGCAGGAGAAAGTGAAGCTCTGTAAGAAATATTTAAAAGTTTGTTAGTCGACTTGTTAACCTGGATTGGAGGTCGGCTTAAAAATTGCTTTAGCTCATCCATGACAAATGCAAATGAAGAGCTTTCAACCGATTGTTCTAGGGTTTTTGCCCCATGATACCAAAGCTTTCTTGTTTGGTTAGACATGCTTCTTTTCTATTGAGGAAATCGGTTTCAGGTGTAAGTTTACGTAGTCATGAAATCGTGTATTATAGCCGATAGTCATATACTTACTAGGTTGCTGCTTCTCTAGATCAAATAAGGATTGGGATTGGATTCCTAAGGTACCTGATGTATAGCCACTATGGGCCTTTCTGACCAAAAGGTAAGGTTTCTTGGTAGGCTGGCTGACGCCTAACGACTCACCAGCAGGTCCCTTTCCTGCTGCCTTAGTCCGTAGAACCAAAGTAAAGTCGATCAGTGGAGTTCAACATATACTTGAAGAATATTAACAAAAAGATCTAACTTAGCCGATACCTAGCTAGTGACATCAACAAAACTCATGTTAGTGTAACCTGATGAACTAGCACTACTGCTAGAACTTTCGCCACTACTATCGGAGTTAGTATTCTCTATCGGCTCTTCGGTTAAGTCGGGGAAGAATTCAAAAATGACTATCAAGATGGTCCTCTTTGTTGGATATAAGTCCATGTAGACAACCAACCACTAGACAATAAAGCTCTCTACCCTTCGAGTGTGAAGAAAGAAAGAGGCAAGTCTTTGAGTTGAAGATCATCGGCTATTGAAGGGTGATTTCAACCCATGAAGCTTGCCTTACTCGATCTCTTTGTTGAAGCCAACTAAATAGTTGGAAACTCAGAGGGACTTGTCCAAATCCGAGCTGTCTGGCATATATTGATGGATGGTATAGCTCATAAGAGGGTTGATATGTCTGATTCTTGGCATGTAAGCCGACAGACAAAACACTGAGAGAAAGGAAAATCTTGTATAACTCTAGGGTCTAAGTAAGCATGTCTTCATTGTCGGCTGTCAGGTGCAGAAAAGATGGGCAAGGATAATTGTTGGTTTCTTTATAGCTAAAAAAATCATTTTATGGAAGTCTTTGTGGTCTAGTTGAAGGAAAAAGGCTAAGAATTTTCTTGATCCGATGGTTGTAATCTTCGAATCACTGCTAGAATAGAGGATATATTTCTCTCAATAAGATCGGCTGTTTCTATATTCAACTTCTTGGTATTCTAGGGTTTCTTCTAGAGGAAAAGGGGTCATCTCAACCGAATCAATTTTAAATGATCGGCTAAAGAGGTAGTAAAGCCATGTCTGTATGAACCATAGAGGAACACCTACATTGTCGATAGTGTATGATCCTAATCCAGTGAATAGCCGACTGCAGATAACATGCATGATTTGGTAAACTGCACCAATAAACATTTTCCCTAAGGCTAGCTAATGGCCTTCCACCAACTGCTCGGCAAGGACTTAATGTACTTGTGTCGGCCCAAGCGATGCCTAGTAGAAAGAAATCGGTCAAGCCACATGTTGATAAAAGCTACTGTTCCTTGTCGATCATTGGACCAATTTCTTTGTTATTTCCTATGTATTTACTTCAGCCTTTTTCCTATGTATTTACTTCAGCCTTCTCCCTTGGAGTGAATTTGTAATATCGCAGATCTTTCATTTCTAGGGTTGGCTCTTGTGGGGGATTTTTCCCTAAATCCCTAGCCCTACCCTTATATTTTTCCCCCACCTCTTTTCTCTTTTTTCCCCCTCCCTGTTCCTTCCTCATTTTTCCTAGCCACAGCTCCCCCTCCTGGCATCCTCTCCCCAGGGCACCTCCTCCTCCCTCTTGTGGTAGCAGCAGCTCATCCCCTCCCTCCATGGCGCCCCCTGCAGCAAGCTTCCTTCCTCCATGGCGCCCCCTGCAGCAAGCTTCCTCCCTCCCATGGCGCCTCCCTATAGCAGCATCCCCTCCTTATTTCCCCTTGTGAGTAAGTGAAGGTAAGCCTTTTTGGGTGCTTTGCTCACTATTTTAGGGGAGAGCCATGCTGGATTAGATATTCTAGGGTTTGATTTTAGAGATTTTGGGGGTGATGGTAGTTCTAGGGTTTGGGGAGAAGTTCTAAATTTTCTTGCTGTGCAATGTCGGTTTTTGGAGCTGTGATTCGTGGTCCCTAGAGGTAGTTCTAGGGTTGGAAATACAAGAAATTATAGATCTGGGTCTCACGTTTAATTAGAGTCCAAGAACTTGAATTTTTCTTTAGCCGTTTAGAAGTCATGCCAGTTTCTTTGCCTGCTGTACATTCTCTGTTCCAGCAGGCAGCAGCTGTGTTCATCTGCGATTTAGGGCAACTTCAAATCCGATTTGAAATTTTTTTCAATAGCTAGAGTTAGATGTAAAATTTTTTGTAGATATCAAAAATATCTTCATTTGCTTGATTTGGAATTGTCTAGCAATATTTATGCTTTGTTGATTGGGCTGTCCAGACTGAAATTCTGCTAGAATTTCAGAAATGGGCAGATCTGGATCGATGTTTAGAGCAGTTTTTGAGGACCTTATGTTCAGTTACCGAGGGGTTGGTTGTTGCGAAAAATGTGCATGGTTGTTTTAAGTTTCATTAGAGCTCAAGAACATCAGTTTTGGATCAACCAATTAAAAGTTATGGTTGTTTCAATGACCGCGGTCCAGATTTGGGTCTCCAAGATAGAGGTTGTGAAATTGGCATTTTAGGGACAGCTAGAGGCCGAATCAAATGATCTCAATACCTAGAAAAAGTTAGAAAATTTTCTGTAGATTCTAAAAATGTCATCATTTACTTAATTTGGAGTCGTTTATTATAAGTTATGATCTCATGGAAACCGACTGTCCAGAATCTATTGGCTGCCGGATTCAGTCTCAATATTTCGCAGCGTAGGGTCGTTTAGAGGCCGAAATTAATGATTTCAATAACTAGAGAAAGTTAGATAATTCTCTATAGTTTGTACAAATGTCATTGCTTGTTCATTTTGGAGTTGTATAAACTTAGTTATGAAATTTAGTAAATTACTCTAGAGTGAACAAAAATTTTACTTTGTGGAATGAGAAATATGGTTTAGGATTGACCTTTTAAATTTGGCCTTAGGGCAATAACCTTAAAATTTTGATATAGATTGGTTGATTAATTTAAAACTTGACACACACTGGTGCACAATAGGAAGAGGTATGGGTAATCATTGCATTACGCTTTAATGTTTTATTTGAGCTTTGATGATGAATGCTAAATATGATGATGCATCTTGCATAATCATGAAGAAACTGATTGAATCGTTATGTTGTTGTGAAATAGTGGTGTCGAAAGGTTTCGATCATGTTCTTTTGTCTGTGGTAAGGGCCATGATTGTCGGTGTGGCCAGTTAGAGCCACCACCGGACGATTAATAACCTCTTGTGGGGGAGAGTTTTTGCCTAAGACGTCGCAGATCGGAGGGTTGGTGGAGTGGATTACTTGGTTTTGACTTCTTTGTTTTAAGACAAAGAAGAAGAGTTCAATGTTGCGCCTCTTTTGGTTGCTACTTCAGCACTGACGCCCAGTTTTGTTGGTTAGCATTGGTTGCTTTGCGGAAAAAGTTATTGATTTATTCCTGTGTTTGTCTTTTTCTGAGTTTAAAGGAGTTATTGATGTTTTGTGACAGACTAAGTTGTAGGGACTGAAGTTTTATGACTTTACAAGAAAAGGGTTATTTGATCTCATCATTTTTCCTTTTTGAGAAAACATCTTTGCAACCCTCTTCCTTCATGGAAGTTTGGAGTTTGACGTTTAATTCAGAGAACTTTTGCACGACAAGGATTGAGTTTTGGTCATTTCATAAATTTGAGAGTCGAGTTTCTTTAGAAAAAAAGAGTGGAAATCAAAGTAAGATTGTTGGTTGTTTAAAGACCTTCCAATATGTGGTTAGTAGAGCAATCTATAATCTATTGGTGAGGGTGACCGACCCTAATGTGATTGATGGCTAGAAACATTATGTTAGTTATTGTGAACTATTGAAATAATTGGAAGTGTGGAATTGTGTTCACGTAATACTAGTACTGATTACGATTCAGAAGGTCTAGAATATTTTGTTGATGAACTTGTCATAACAAGGTGATGGATTAAATTATTTTAATGAGTCTTAAGTGGTCTGATTGTGTTACTTAATGACAACTTATCATAGTATGGGGATAGACTCGCATAGAACGAGGTTATAATTAAAGTGCGAGGAATCATTGGAATGATTATCGTGGTGATTGGTCTTACTTGTAGCGAATGTCTGGCTTAGAGCCATTTTGGTGAATTGTCTCAAGGAGACATTATCTAGTTATTGGAGTCATGTAGAGCTTGATAGTTTGTGAGTGTCAAATTGTTGTCGAATAGGTAGTTTGAGCTGTAGGTGTTAATTTTACTAAAAGTTTCATTGCAAAGATATGACCTAAACTTGGAATAGGAAGTTGTATGATCAATGGCTTGTTTTGGTTTGTAGACCAAGGGAGAATGTTGATAGAATGTGCTTAAAAATTAGGACATGTTCCCTCTTGTGGATTATCATGGGATAGACCTGGATTATGGTTTGATGATATTATGGCCAGCCGTGGTTATAATTATTGGGGAAAAGAAATTAAATGGAAGGATGGGTTCTGTCAATGACATTAAAACCCAATAAGCTTTCTCAAGGAACACTTGGTGAATATTGAAACCTTGAATGGTAAGTGTACCAGAATATTGGAAATAGTGGATGTAAGGTGATATTATGTTCAAATGCTTATGGATTGGTTTGAAAATGAGGATGAAAGAACGATTATCCCTGAAGTAATATGAGGTGGTTTCAGAATGAGTTATTTCAGTGAATAGCATCAATTAATTGTCTTTGCCAAGAAAGTTAGCTTGAGTGATAGGTGTGCAATCAACCCTCGTAGGGTGTACGGTTGGGATTGCACACTTTGGCGTACAAAAAAAATTGAATTGGGTTATTTGTTGCATTATCAGTTAAAGGAAACATCCGAATCTCATGTGCTGTGTTGGAAGCTCTTGATTTGGAGGTATGTGTATCTCTCATTTGGCTAGAATCATATTTTATTAAATAATGAGAGATTTTGTGAATGCTTCTTAAAGATGAATCTTATGATTGTTTCATAAATGATCTTTGACTGGTTAAATGGTTTTTTGGTCAAAAATGAATTTTCTTCTCTTAAGAAAAATGTTGCTTGTTGGGTGGAAGTGGATCTATTCCTTGATCAGTTTTCTTTTTGGGAATGAGTCGTTTCTTGTGAAAGAGAGATGTTGTGCTATGGTAAAAACGTGATGATTTATTTTCGTGAAAGTGAGTTGCCTCAATAAAAGTTTTGTGCGGAGTTTCTCTCCTAATGGATTTTTCCCCCAAGGTAAAGCTTGGTGACTTGGTTTTAAAATTGTTGAAAATGGATTGAGTGGTTTAAGGGAATAGAGATTTTCTTTGTTTTCTAGCATGAAAAGGAAGAATGAATTATTTCTGGTATTTCAGTTGTGCTATGTAAAGTATTGTACTCTTTGACTTGGTTCTTTGAGTAGAAGAAGGTAAGGGTGAAACCTTTATAGGAAAAGAAACCGTGTGGACCTAGCCTTGCTAGGTGTTGATCATAAATGGTTAAAAGAGGGATGAGTAACTGAAATTATTTGTGTGTCTCAGCCCAAATCTTCTGGGGAGGATCGTCTATTCGTTGTGTTCCTTAATCGAGTGTGATTAATTTATTAGTGGACCACCTGAAAATTGTTGGTAATTATATTGCCATTCTTGTCGCATGTCTGAATATTTGAATCTATCAGACGGAGCTAATGCTATAACAGTTTGAAGTGAAATGTTCCGTTGTGAACCTTTTCTTTGGTAGTTGTCTCTTTGTGCAAGACCGGTCTAGAAGAAGATAGAGTAAAAGTTTATATAGTGGTATTATGGTGGAAAAAGAATTTGTGTTGTAGTGAGCTATTCGTTCGTTAGTATTGGTCAGAAATGGTCCCTTTGGTTCAAAGGGCCACCATTAGTAAAAGATAGGAATTTGTGTTTTGGTTCCTAGTGGTTTAAGTTTGGAACCGTGGATGTTTAAGATGATGGAATTGGTGATATGTTCAGAATTGGTCTAGAAGCTTATCAAGTGAAGTGTCTTGTGTGGCACTATTGCCTAGAGTTGTTCGAACCATGGTAGAGAGGTTGAGAGAGGAGTTTAGAGGATGGCAATCGAAGTGGAGAAGGGAAGTGGAATTGTATTCAGAGGTTGGTGCCTTGTTCTTCTGAAAGGAATCATTGGTTATTTGGAGGTCGTGAGCTGTAGTGCTAAAGGAAAGTTTTTCTGAGTTCGTCAGACTATTTGCGATGGTGGTATATTATGGGAATTTAGCATATCAATTGAATATGTATGAATTCTTGTGTGGGTACTTTGAGGTTGCTGATTGAGGGAACTCTTGTGGAATCATGTCCGGAAGTTCCTGAGGGATCTAGAACTCAAGTTAGTATTGTTAGGCGTTGGTCGCTGAGCATAGCCATGTCCTTGAGTCTAGTCCCATGCAATTTAAAGAGAAGTAAGAGTGAATGTCGAGTCAGGAGAAGATGATTTGAGTTAAGGTGCTTGCTCATGTTAATCTGAGAGAAAAGCGATTTCGGATTTGGAGCCTCCCTTGCGTGAGAAGTACACGAATTTATTCTTCTTGGGTATGTTTCATAATTTTGTTCTTGTTGTTGAGTAATGGCGTGTTCAGAATTTGTGGTCGAATTTTGTTAAAGGGGGAGAGTGTAATATCGCATATCTTTTATTTCTAGAGTTGGCTCATGTGGAGGATTTTTCTCTAAATCCCTAGCCCTACCCTTATATTTTTTTCCCTGCCTCTTTTCTCTTTTTCCCCCTCCCTATTTCCTTCCTCATTTTTCCTGGCTACAGCTCCTCCTCCTCCTGGCATCCTTACCCTAGGGCGCCTCCTCCTCCTCCCTCTTGTGGCAGCAGCAGCTCATCCCCTCCCTCCATGGCGCCCCCCTGCAGCAAGCTTCCTCCCTCCCATGGCGCCTCCCTGCAGCAGCATCCCCTCCTTGTTTTCCCTTGTGAGTAAGTGAAGGTAAGCCTTTTTGGGTTCTTTGCTCACTGTTTTAGGGGAGAGCCATGCTGGATTGGATATTCTAGGGTTTGGTTTTGGAGATTTTGGGGTGATGATGGTTCTAGGGTCTGGAGAGAAGTTCTAAATTTTCGTGTTGTGCATTATCAGTTTTTGAAGCTATGATTCGTGGTCCCTAGAGGCATTTTCTAGAGGGTTGGCAATAGAAGATATTATAGATCTAGGTCTCATGTTTATTTAGAGTTCAAGAACTCGAATTTTAGTTGAGCCAATTAAAAGTTATGCTAGTTTTTTTGCCTGCTGCACAATCTCTATTCCAGCAGGCAGCAACCATGTTCATCTGCAATTTAGGGCAACTTCAAAGCCGATTTGAAATTTTTTTAATAACTAGAGTTAGATGGGAAATTTTTTGTAGATATCAAAAATGTCTTCACTTGCTTGATTTGGATTTGTCTAGCAATATTTATGCTCTGTTGATTGGGCTGTCCAGAATACTGAATTTCTGCTGGAAGTTCAGAAATGGGCAGATCTGGATCAATGTTTAGAGTAGTTTTTAGGGACCTTATGTTCAGTTACTGAGGGGTTAGTTGTTGCGAAAAATGTGCATGATTGTCTTAAGTTTCATTAGAGCTCAAGAACACTAGTTTTGGATCAACCAATTAAAAGTTATGGTTGTTTCAGTGACTGTTGTCCAGATTTGGGTCTCTAGGGCAGTGGTTGTGAAATTAGCATTTTTGGGATAGCTAGAGGCCGAATCAAATGATCTTAATACCTAGAAAAATTTGTAAAATTTCCTGTAGATTCTAAAAATATCATCATTTGCTTAATTTGGAGTCGTATAACATAAGTTATGATCTGCGGAAGCCGACTATCCAGAATCTGTTGGCTGCTGGATTCATTCTCAGTATTTCATAGAGTAGGGTTGTTTAGAGGCCGAAATTAATGATTTCAATAGCTAGGGAAAGTTAGATAATTCTCTGTAGTTTGTAGAAATGTCATCGTTTGCTCATTTTGGAGTTATATAAACTTAGTTATGTTATTTTGTTGTCTGCTATCTAGGGTGTTAGCAGTTTTGCTTTCAAGGCTTGTTGTGAAAGGTTAAATGGTCTATTTGAGACAATCTAAAGCGGGGTTAAGTATAGGGGTGAACTTGTTATGTTTGATGCTTGTACCGTGATTGCATTGTTTTGATATGAATGCATTCATATGTTTTATTGCAGGTGTTGTGACATTGGGAGTGGATTCAATCTCATGCCACTCCGGTTCTTATGGGTAAAAAGGCAAGTGCATCATGTAGATTAAATGCTAGAAGAATTTGTGGCTTTCTTGTTAGTATTCTTCATTACATGATATTTATGAGTATGATTGTGCATATGATGATGCAAATGCTAAGAGTATGAATTTAAAGAATATGTCAATGCTTATGAATTTGTTTTGGGGATGAGAATGCAGTTTGCAATATAATTTATTTCATTTGCATTTGTGCATTCATAGCAGAAGAGGTGTCCCGAGTGGGCCTCTATGTCTCACACGTAGTGAGACATGAAAGTCCTACTTCGGTAGGCCCTCTGCGGACTGGATGGGAATGAGAGGGTGCACTCCGACAGGTATGCACTCAGTAATACCAGTATTTGCTGTGAAAATGTGCATTATGGGCATGCATGTGCATCGCATGGTTAAAGGGTAAAGAATGTTAAGTTATGATGTTGCTCTTATGTGTAAAGGTCTTACCATGTTATAATTGTTTTAATCTCTTGCTTTAAGTTATTTGCATTGTTATGATACACTTTGCTGAGTTGTATGAACTCACGCTTGTTTTGTGATGTTTTTAGTTTTAGGTACCTCTAGAGCGGTATTTTGGGAGAGGGCTTAGCACTACATCACTCACTTGTCATCACTTACTCTAGGCTTTAGAATAGTTAAAAAGGGCGATGTATTTTGTTTCACTAACGAACACTCTAAGTTGTTAAGTCCTTGCTTTTGGTCTAGCTACTTTGTATGGAATATAAGATCGAATCATGGTTATATTTTGTTAAACTCATGCCTCGTAGTTTAGTTGTAAAATAGTGGCTCATACTTTTATATGATGTGGTTATGGTTGATGTAGTTGGTATGATATTGTTGCTATGCTTTACTTTCTCTCTTGATGTATGCTCTCTTAGTTGTGCAGTGGTCATCTCCTATTGCTTGTGATGATATACCTGTTGCTGAATTTGCTTGAAAAGCATAGGGGTCATGCTGAAATTTTTAGTAATTTTGGTATTTTGTTGTTTGTTGGTCTCTGTGGTGTAGCATTTGGAGGCACAGGGGTGCCGGGGTGCTACAGAATTAACTTTTTTGTGGCTTGGCGTTGAAAGCCAACACTTGGTCCCCATATGGCTTTAGGTAGCAAAGCTGAGCTACGTTTAGAAGAGTTTGGCCGATGGGACCTATCCTAAACATGAAGGCATTGAAGGTGTCTGACCAGAAATAATAAACCGTGGCCACTAAGGACTCATTAGTCTCTGGATCAGCTAGAGATAAAGGAAGACACTTAGCTATCCCCATCTACTCTCATTGGGGCAATTTAACTACAGCTAGCCAATTATACCAATCCCTCCATCCTTTTAAGGTTGTCGGCCAAGACCTAAATCTCGTACTCCAACCGTTATGTTATACTATTGTGCTTTTAATAGAAGATGAGGAAGTTCATGTTCTACGACAACTGATGGATCAAGATTTCCTATTGAGCCTAAATAGTATTTGTCATTGCTTTCCTTTGAGTCTATTGGAGTTGGTCAAGCCGACATAAGATGGATTGGATGAGAGCTTGAAGCCCAAAAGTAGAGATGAAGCTGATGGCAGAGGGGTAGAGAGTTAAGAGCCATGAAAATGACAGAAGTGAATGGTGATATTTATAGGGGTAAACCCAATGGCATTGGCGGGTAGTTTCTTCAAAGTTTCAATGACAGTTATTGTGAAAGGTGTCGTATTCACACGCTTTTACAATGCAATAAATGAAGCAATTACCAAAAAATGATGGTAAGATATTGTGAAAATCATGGTTAAACCAATGGTGGTTGAAGCTGATGAAGAAGATTTTTGGAAGATTAACATGTTATCTCCCAAAAATAGGGGCATATGTTTGCATCAAGATTTGGCTAGTATAGCCAATTTCGAAGATAGAGTTCAAATATGGATAATTTTGGTATGGAAATTAAAGTTATAGAATTTGGAAATATATGACCAATTTGAATGAATAAGTCAAATTTGGATATCTAGCCGATGTCATCCAAATAAGGAATTTAACCTGTATGAGATAGAGGCCGATACGGATCATGGTTGACAACGATCGGAAAAGTATACGATTAGCCTATGCATAAAAAGGATCAAGGGTGAGCTGAAGAATATACAACAATCAATCAAACAACTTGCATCTATATTTTATTTATTTTTCCTATCAACTAGGAGTAGTCTTGTAACTTAGAATCCCTATAACTCATTTTTTATCAATAAAGTTGTGCATCACCGATTATTAACCATCTTCGATTATGCCAATTTACCTAGGTTTGCTTTTCTTCGATCTGCTGCACATTGCCATTTTTAGGAAAATCTACCTTTACTAAACTATCTATTCAACTGTAACAATCTATTTAGATTTATTGTTACCTACAATCTAATTGACTGAAAAGTTGTTTAGATCTATCTTGCCGATTGTCATAATTTTTAGCTTTGAGCATTATTTTGATCTATCTTGCCAATTGCATGATCAAACCGCTAGCATGTCTCGAACCAAAATAAACCTGGTGTTTGAGCTAATCAATCCATCGTTATATTTTTTGCGCCAACAGTATCAACACATGATGTGAACTACTAGACAAGGCCCCCTCTTAATAGTACAGTTATCTAAACTAGTAATTCGATCTCTCAGCCAAACACCGAGACTGGTAAAAAAATAGGAATGAATCCTTAACCTTTCCTAGTTATACATTTACCTTGTATATCCATTTGGATCTTTCACTTGATGATGATTATCTTCTCTCCAAGTCTAGATCCTTATCTTGTTCATCGATACATGATGAATTACTTTCACTTCGAGATCTTATTTTGATGCTCATCAATACATAATGACATCCTTCATCCTGAACAATAACTTGATGACCATCTACATATGATATCATCCAAAGTCTTCATTATCGTTGGACTTAAATTATTTAACCAACTCATAAAAAAATATTAGTCCAAGACATGTGGTTATCACTAATCACCAAAACACACCATTAACACATAATGGATGGCCTAGATCCTTTCATCTACTTCTTTGGTGATTGACAATAACCTAATTGCAAATAATTGAATTTAAATCAATATAGTATATTACAACTACAAAAGCTTCATATACTGAAAGGATTGCTTCAATGTAAAGATCCTTGATATATGTAAAAAAGAAATAGATTAATACTAGTGAAACCTCAAGATATAGAATGAACTCCCTCTAAATATATGCATACATGTTTATGAATTAGAAACAATATGCACATATCCAAGTTGAAACGTTTTTGGAGTTCACCCTATATTTTGAATTCAAATAATGCAACAGGATATAATAATATGACTTCAGATGCATACTTTTGATATTTCTATCTTTCCATCCAAATAAGACTAATAAAAATTAGACTCAACAAGTATGTTAGTCTCACATTTAGATTTGTTATTTATCACCAAAACCAAATGAATAGAGCTTGAACTTATAGTGGGGCACTGCTAGCCCTAGCCGCTGCTACCTAGCCCCTCTCTACATGTTGTCGCATGTCACTAGCACCCAACCGTCACTTTGCACCGTTGTCCTCATCCAGCTATGCTGCACTACCTTGCCACTACAGTGCTATTTTGCGTTATGGCCACCGTACCCCACACTGCAACACCACCCCAAAGCCTCACCACAAAGCCCCTCCACATGTTGTGCACGGCGCTATCAACCAAGCCGCTACCACATGCTGACACTGCCCTCCACTAAAGCCACCATCAAGGTGCTACTCTAGCTGCTATTCACCAGCTGTCGCCGTGCTGGTCGTCTCATGCTAACCATGGCCATGACGCTTCTCGGCAACGTCTCCTTTGAGTTTTCTGTTCTCTGTCAAACTGTGCATGCAAATTGAGTTCCGTTTGAGACATTGTGTGCAGGAGGTGTTCGGGATCTTGGAGGACATTGTGTGGGAGTTTTGACAAACATGGAGCGGGGATCATGAATGACCGATGTTTTCAATGAAACTTCGGAACACGTATAAAACTTAGATTGATGTTTGTCATGTTGCTATTGCAGCAGAGAGATCTCATGATCTTAATAGCTGTAGATGGGAAAGTTGGAGGGATTGAAAAGTTGTTTCAAGGTGATCGGGATTCAGTTAATAGCGGTTCTTGTTTTCGGGGCTTGATTTTGGGTATCTACGAGTAGTTTCATAGCATGTCCAAGTTATGAGAAGTGAAGATTATTGTCTAAAATTTTATTAGAGTACAAGAACATTAAATTTAGTTAAGCGGTTAGAAAGCTATAGCTTGTAGAAGGTTGCTATCTAGAAATCAATTAATGCTGAGTGCAGTTGTGTCAATTTGCTTATTAGGGATAGATTATGGCCAAATTAAATTATGCATATAACTAGAAAAGGCTAGGTAATTTTCATAAATTCCAGATATGTTATGGCTTGCTATATTTGAAGTGGTATACAAATAGATATGAAATTGTTGTCTCGGTAAAACAACATAACGGTATTTGGGGCTATAAATGAGGGTTAATGAATTAATTTGAAAATATGGCCAACTAGAAAATTATAGATAATCTTTTGTATTTTTTAGAAAATATATGATTTTCTATGTTTGGACTCCTAACCTAGAAGTTATAGCCCTTCGACTATCGGGATAGTAAAAAGAGGAAACTGTTAGGCGAAGGGAAAGTTAGGTCTGGAACCATTCGTAGGTACGATATTGTTATGTTTTATGTTATGTATTGTTATAGCATATGGTTGAGTTGGTATTACCTATTGTAGGAGGTGTGACTTCGGGTTTGGCTTCAACCATTTTTTTCTTCATCTCATGTGGTTAAAAAATAAGTGCATGGTAGAAAAGTAGACAGCTGGTTAAATTATTGTTTAATGGTTATAGATGATCTATCATGTTAATTTGTGAGTATTTTCATATTGTTGCTTTATATTGATGATTCATTCATGACAACTAAATGGCATAACATGAGATTGATGATTATTAACTTGAAAGATAAATGTGGCATCATATGCATCATGAGATTGAGATAAATGACTTGAATAGTATCTATAGCATATTATGTATAGGCAATCTCATGGGAATGGCAAGCGGAAAGACCTACTAAGGTGGCAACGTATCCTGTGTACACATGCTTCCTGTGTGCACACCGTACATACCAACTAACGAAAGTCATAAAAAATTCTGAAAAAAAATTGTAGATGTACTTCATAAATTACTCTACCTATGTATAAAATTGTATGTTCAAATTCATTATATATTAAGAGTTACAAAAAAGAGTTAAACTTGTCAGAATTTTCTCTTTTTTCTAACTCTAAATATATAATGAATTTGATCTTGAAACTTCATACATAGGTAGAGTAATCTATGAAGTACATCTACAATTTTTTTCATAATTTTTCATAACTTTCGTTAGTTGGTGTGCACGGTGTGTGCACGAGAAGCCCTGTGTGCACAGGATACGTTGCCTACTAAGGTAGCCACTTCAAGGGAGTGGAGATGAGATCCCCGTGTGAAAGAAAATGATCTTAATATCCCCGTATGAAAGAGTGCAGACTTGAGTGAACACGGACTGATTTGCATCGCTATACCGACATATGCTAAATAGAAAAACATATGTGCGTAATCATTTGTATTTCAATAAAGAAATGGCCTTGAGTGAACATCTTCTGATGTTGCACTCTACTACGCTGGCATATGCTAAATAGAAAAACATATGTTTATAAGAATTTGTATTTTAATCAAGAAAGTTAAAGTTTACATTGAGTAATGTGGAGAATGATATAACTGAGTTAATGATAGTGGAATTGTTAATGTTTACTATTTTACTATGTACTTACTGTGTCATGGCTAACTCTTGTTTTTTAACGTTTTTATGTGAACCATGAAGGCAACATGTATCACTTCATTTGTCATATTTCCTATCACAATTATCCAGTATTAGTCACCTCTCTTAATAAAGTGTCTAGTCAGTTTAGTTGTTAAACTTTTATATCATAATAATAGCTGTGTGAACTTAGTTAGATTCATATAATATTTGAGAAGTCTAGTCGTTTATTTATTACTTTTGAATCTTCATTATCATCGTCAAAATGTAAATATTACTTCCGGATGTATGTGATCTTGATGTTTTCGGACGCTTGGATCCGAGCGTTCCTAATTGCGAGGACTTGGTGTTCTCAAGCGCATGATCTCAGACGTTTTTGGGCACACGGTTCAAGTATATTATTATGTAAATTCTTCTTAATCTTGTTTGATATCAGTATTAATTGTTTAGAGAAGCTTGGTAAAATTGTTGATGAAATTAGGATAAAAGTGAAGAAAAAATAGACTGAAGTAACATCTTAGAGCGATGGGGTGTTACGAAAAGACGAACGAAGAAAAGGAAAGAAAGAAAGATACGCGGTGACAATTTGTACGGCCGCGGAGGGCAGCGGAGAGAAAAGAGATGAGATTGATGGAACACGACGAATTTACGATACCTTTCATTTCGAACAGCTCCACTCCACTCCTCGCCTCCTTCGGCTTCGGCTTGCCCACCGCATTCCGTCCAGGACGAACCCAATCCATGGCGCCGGCGATCCACCTCCCGCCTCTCCTCTTCTCGCGCTCTGCCCCTACTGCAGCTACTGCTACTCGGGGGTCCCGCGCTCGGAGCCTCAGGGTCGCCGCGCAGCTCGACGACACAACCACCTCGGCCTCCACCTCCACCTCCGACAAGCCGGCGGCCGAGTCGTTCTCCGCGCCGCCCGGCTTCAAGGTGCCGGAGCCCAAGCGCTTCGAGGTTAAGCCCGGCCAGTCCGACAACATCGCCGGCGCCTCCCTCGCCATTCCTTTCCGCCTCGGCACCGGCGTCTTCGTCCTAGGGTACTACTACCTGAATTCTCTCCCGCCTTCACTTCTCCTCCCCATGCATGCCCTCGATCCTCATCCAATTCAACGGAATCCCGAACCTCCACACCGGCACTCCGGCCGTTTCCATTCCCGCCCACCAATTGATTGGGAATTGGGAACCTTTTCTGTGCTATGCAAGTATAGGCAGGCAGCAATTCATTGAGTAGGCAGATAGCACTGTTAACAATGTCTAGTTACATTGAGGGCTACTACTAGTATACGCACGTCTGAATTCCATCTCCTCCTCCTCTATAAGCTTTGGGGAGAAAAAACAATTCGTTTGTTTTATTTGATTCGTGTGTGGCTCCGATATATGTGCAGATACTCAGTATCACTTGTTTCTCCTGACGAGATACCACCAGATCAATATGCTTTGGATTTTCAAGGTGAATAAATATCTCTAATGCTTCTCTCTCTCTTCTTTCTTTCTTTTCTTTTTTTTTTTCTTTGTGCTTAGCTACGTCCACATCTCGAAAATTACAAGAATGAAATAATAAGATAAGACGCAGCTAGCAGAATATATAAGTAGTTGATTCTCATTCATATGTCAGAGAATCGATTGCTTTTGCTTGTACAGTACCAATCTAGATCTTTAGTTTAAACTAATACACAACTAAATGTGTTCCTTGTTTTAGGTCGTAAGGTAAAGGAGACATCAAAGGTAGAGCAGTGCCCTCGACCAGAAAAGCCTATTGAGATATACGAGTTTGAGGGTATGGCGGCCTTTCTTTCTATCGAGAAACATATTGTTCATGCTGCTACTTCCTGTCTGTAACTAATCGCGCCTAATTTTTGTATCGCGCCCAAAGATTTTCTGCTGAATACTCATGCTAACTCGTGCCTTTCCTTCAATTGTTGGTGCATTCTGGTTAAACTTCAGATGTCCATTTTGTCGGAAGGTGAATATTTCAAGTGTTGTACGTTTGCATTTTGCAGTTGCCATTCTTCATGTTTGAACAATGTTGGTGTTTATAGCCGCCATGTAAAAACTTGCAGGTCAGGGAGATGGTATCTGTCTTGGACCTAGATGTTCTGTACTACCCATGTCCTAAAAACGGCCCAACTTTCCGTCCAAAGGTTTTGGAGATGGGTGGAAAGAAACAATTTCCTTACATGGTATGCAAGACATCCTCTCTGGTTCCATCATTCCGTGGTTTCTTAGGTCACACTTGAATCTTAATCGCTACTATTGCCACTTTTACATATCTGTCAAATGTGATTATATTTGACAAACAAGCATGATCACAACAGAATCACCATTAGATAATATTCATGTTTCTGGACTTATTCCTCAGCAAGATGGTTTTTTGTCAGATTGATGTAGTACGCTACTGTGATGACTTTTGTTTTCCATTAGCAAACGAAAACAAGGGTGTTCTTCTGCACCTGTCAGAAAAAAGAAGGTTATGCCATGAAAGCAAAATCACTTTGGTGTTTATCTTCATTTAACAAAACTCTTATGTTGCAGGTGGATCCAAATACCGGTGTTTCCATGTATGAGTCTGATGACATCATAAAATACCTGGCCAAGAAATACGGTGTGTATTTCATGGTTCATTTGAGCATACCTTCCTTCCCCTTTGTCTTAGAAGGTTAGCATCCTTCACTTGTGCTTGTTTTTCAGGTGATGGAACTGTTCCAATTATGCTATCGCTTGGTCTATTAACAGTAAGTTACTAAGTATCCAATAATCCCAAAGTATCTGCAATGTTTATTTACTTTTGCCTTTCTTCAGATATAGTTCAATTTTGAGTTTTAAGTGATTCTTGTTTCATGTATGGTTTTGAGTTTCTGACTGAAATAAAAAGATTAAAAAAAGAGGTTGTGCAGTTTGTGTAACTATGTATTATTTCTTTTGTAGACAATAACAGCAGGGCTCGCTATGAGTGGGCGTAGGGGGAAGGTATATTGCTTGATAAAACAAATAACATTATTTATTGCATGCAGTCCTCTTAAAGTTTTGCTCGAACGTGCTTAAAAACTAAAGGTTTTGCTCGAACCATATACAGAGCTGACTGATTATTGTTAACAGGGCTCTTCATATACTCCTTCAAAGCTTCCACCCCAGCCAATAGAGATCTGGTCATATGAGGTCAGAATCCCCACTACTTCTGCTTATTCGTATCACCAAGGTCACCGTTTGCTATTTGTCGTGGTGTTTTGGAATCTGACTGGTGCATGTTTTATAACCAGGGATCTCCTTTCTGTAAAATAGTACGAGAGGCCCTTGTTGAATTGGAGTTGCCACACTTGCTACACAGGTATTTAAATGCTTGAAACTCTACATCCATTAAATAAGTAGCTGAATATGCCGCCATAACATAATAAGCAAGCATTTAGCAGCTATTGATGGAATGCTGGAATTTTTTTGTATTCATGCATGAATTGAACTATTTTTCTGTGAAACTTCCAAATGTCCCCTAGCAATCTGTAACGCTTGTACAAATGACTGTAGTATCACTAGTTTAGCAGCTAAGTGTTCACCTGTGCTGTGTATGTCAGAACAGGATCTTGTTGATGATATGCATCTTTGTAGCATTACCAAACACTGTAAGTGACAAAAATTGTTGCTGCAGCTGTGCACGTGGCAGCCCCAAGCGACAGGAATTTTTCAAGAAATTCGGTCTTTTCCAGGTTCGCACCCTTGCAGTTCATGCCTTCAATACTGAACTTTCTCCATTTGCATGCCTAGTAGTGTATGACATGCTGCTGTCTTAACAGGCGCCTTATATCGAAGATCCTAACACCGGGGTCAAGATGTTCGAAAGCGCTGAAATCATAGAGTACCTGAGGGCAACATATGCCGTTTGAGAACCCCTCTTAACTCTTGTTTTTGTGATAACCTGCCATATCTGAAGTGTTCGTATGTATTCTTATGGTGGTAGATTCTATTCTTTACTAGGAAACGGTGAATCCAATCTAAAGTATGATGTAAAGTCTATTTTTCCACCTGCTCATTTTAGCGATGGTTGGTTGGGGAGTTTCTTTGATGCTTTCTAAGATTGAAAGTCTGAAGCTTAGGCAGAAGAAAGAAACAAGGGGATGGCTACATCCAGGACATCTGATGGGGGCAAAAAAGGTCGGATGCTCTTGTCGCTATATCGCTCTCGACTACTCAATAGCGTTCCCAATCCCAACCACCAATTCTCACCACCACTTTTCCTATTTCTTTTTCTTTTTCTTTCTAGCTGTGCTCCATCATGGGTGTTGCTAGAGGTTCTTGCATGTTTGGTGGCATTGAGTTCAGTAGATCTTGTGGGACTCATATTTGACAAAAGCTAGTTCAACAATTGGACGGGTGGTAGCACTAGTCGATGATTTGGTGGTGGATATTTTTATTCAATTCTTTGGATCACACGAGCTATTGGAGGTGTGGAAATTCAATCGAGGTTTTTCGGCAATGTTTGTGGGAATATATTGAAGTTGAACCCCAATCGGGTGCGGGTGGTGCACAGGAAGGAGAAACAAGCTTTTCCATCTATTGTTGGATGACGTGAGGTGGTAATCAGATGAAGGAGATCAACTCTTATTTTAATCCAACGGTTGCCGAACCGTACGGAGTTAGCGTCCGGATCAGACGTCGAGACGTTGGTCGCCTCCGAGAAATAAAGCTCAGGAAAGGCTTGTTTTGTTTCTGATATACTGTTTTGTTCGGATCTTGAAACCTTTGGTTCGCATAACTTGACTGGAGAGAGGTAGATCGAACCGTTCATTCGCTGATAAAAAACGTTAATCCAAAGTGCGAGACAAAGCTCTCCAAGCGAAGAACCTGATGCCGAGCTCTTGAGGAAGTTAGTCCAATCGGGAAAGGTAAAGTCTAACCAAAAACAACGCACAGTCACGCGCGACGTGGCAAGCATTCCCGAAAGGAATGCCAAGCCATGGACAGCTCGTCATCCCCGGCGTCCCACCGGTGCTGGAGCTGGAATTTCTTTGGTTTCAAAAATCTTCTGTGTAGATTATATTTCTAAAAATTTTCCTCACTTTGATAAAGTTTAACTATGAATTTCATAAATTAAAATGATTTAATTTGAATAATAGAAAAATTAATTAATTGAAAACAAGTTTTTGTTGTGTCCCTTGTGCGATTTTTCCTGTATTTTCTTGGATTTTTCGAGTTCATTTGGTATTTCTTTTGATTTATTTGATTTATAGCCATTTCTTTAATTGGGAAATTCCTTTCTAAATTCCTAATTTCCCTCGGGCTGAATTCTTAGCTGGCCCATCTTCTTTTCGGGCTGTCAGCCTGCCTACTCCTCTCCTCATAGCCCACCATTCCCCACTCCTCCCTCGGCCTAGCACCCAACTAGCCCAGCTTGTGTCTACACCCAACTTGCTTGACCCAATCCACACAAAACCCTAACCCTTACCTCCCACACTATAGTGCCGCTTTGCCGTTGTTGTCACTAACCGTTGGCCCCACCAATCAGGTGTACTGTGCTTCCTCTCTGAGGTCTTCGTCTTCCTCTCAGGTGCACGC
The DNA here is from genome assembly GCA_036346375.1 of Guadua angustifolia. Classification (NCBI taxonomy): domain Eukaryota; kingdom Viridiplantae; phylum Streptophyta; class Magnoliopsida; order Poales; family Poaceae; genus Guadua; species Guadua angustifolia. Next base: position 5,164,348 of record CM070501.1, read on the forward strand.
ACGCATTCTAGCCCCTTTTAGTCCGTCTCTATGATTTCTGAGGTTTAGTAAATCACACACATCAGGCAGCATCATATTCTCATTAGAAATATAATTTCACTCCCAAAAATGAAGTTACCTGATAATTCAATTGATGCGTGCGTGCTCATGTGATTGGTCATTGCACATGCACAGTGTTATTGGTTACATCTGTAGGAGTAATGTTCTCATCATGCTCTCCCTCTTGAATTAGAGTCATTCTCGACTTAAGCTCACCTTATTCTCCCAAGTATGGCTTCAAATTTGCAATGTTAAATCTTTAGGTAGATCGAGCTTATATGTATTATCATTATTCTTTTCGATAATCTTAAAAAGACCATTAGCTCTAGGTATCAACTTAAGCTTTCTCAAATCTGAAAATCTATCTTTTCTCAAATACAACCAAATAAGATCACCAAGTTCAAAAGTTATTTCCTTTCTACTTTTACTACTAGTAACCCTATATTTCTCATTCATGGGCTCTGCGTTTTCTTTTTTAGCCTCATGAAACTTAAGAACAAATTAAGCATGTTTCTTAGCATCTATACTTAAAGTGCGTGGATTAAAGCCATATACTACATGAAAAGGAATCTTCTTTGTTGTTGAATGCAACGAGTGGTTGTAAGCAAATTCCACATGAGATAGACATTCTTTCCACAATTTCAAGTTTTTCATCAAAACAACCCTCAACATTGTTGACAATGTGTGGTTGATGACTTTAGTTTATCCATCAGTTTGGGGATGAAAAGTGGTAGAGAATAGCAACTTTGTCCCTAACTTATTCCTTAAGGTCCTCCAAAAATGGCTCATAAACTCCACATCTCGATATGAAACAATTATGGATAGCACACCATGCAGTCAAACGATCTCTCTGAAAAATAAACCAGTAATATATGTAGCACCATCACTCTTGATGAGGATATTGAAAGACCATGTGGAGGTCTATCCTTGTGTGTGTTGAGTAATTGACAAGATTTAAGATTGGATTGATTTGAAATTGAGTTTGATTTGAATTGGATCTTCAAATTGAAGCAATTTGAGTGTTGGTTGCTTTTCCTAGTGCTACCGCCTAGGGCGAGTAATCGACCATTGAGCATAATTATGATTGATTAATGATTTTGTTTGATGCAATGCACTCATGTGAGTGGTTGCATGGATTGACTTTGAGTCAAGTCATGGACTTGTGCTCGGATACGTTGTTTGTTTATTCGTGTGCGTGTTGCTCGAGGGCTTAACGTGGTCGATGACGGACCGGAACTAGGTTCATGGAGGAACCGAGGTTGGGACTAGGTTCGAGGAGGAATCGAGGTCCCGTGGTCGAGGATGTCATGCGGACGCTCGGGCTAGAGAACGGTGCACACGAAGGTCGGTTAGTCACGTGAGTACTGGCAGACGGCCGTGACTGCGTGCATGTGTGAATTTTGGGTTGTATGCATATATTGGGCCATGTGTATTGGGTCAGGTGCATATGCATATATGTGTTAGGGTTTTGAGTTGTATAAAAGGACTTGAAACCTAATCAATGAATTGAGGTTTTTCTGGCGGCTGGAGGTTCAGCCGTTTTTCATTGCGGCGAGAGCGTTCTTCGTCTGGTGCGGCTGTGCTCTGTTCCCGGCGGCTGGCCTTCCTAGCGTCTCGTCCCTGGCGGCGGCTGGTGTCTCTGGCGATTTCTTCTGGCGTGGCGACTTGTTCCGGCGTCTTTGCACGCATACGAGACGCCAAGCCAAAGAACTACTCGTGATTGCTTTCCTGCGTTGGTGGCCGACTACTTCCGGCGACTAGAAGATCGGCCTGTACTTCATGGCGGCGTGAGATTTCTCTTGGTGCTTGGCCGTGCATGCATGCGAGGACCGGCTGGCTTTTTATTTTCCTTGCCGATAGGTACTCGCTCTTGGTGGCGTTTGTTTCGCTTGCGATCGGCCGTTTTTGACGTCCGCCGGCGGCTTTTCTTTGTGCTCTCAAGATCGACGCAAGTAGCGACTAGAAAATCCGAAGGATTGTTTGCGGCATGCGAGGTTCTGCAATCCTCTTGCGACTAGGAGTTGGTTTTGGTCCGTCGCAGTGTTGAAGATCAATTTTCGTCCGGAGTCCAATCTACTGCAAAAGCGTCATCTTGCGAAGGTAATATCTCAAGATTCATACATCCGATCGAGTTGATTCTTATTGCGTTAGTTTCGGATCTGAATCTAGTTTATACAGTTAAAATTTCACGTCAATCCGACGGTTGGATCTTTGGTAATTACAGTTTTAGTGAACGTCTGTTAATCTGTTTGTGTTGAAACCGAGAGCAATATTTCATAATTAATTTAGGGGGTTTTGTGAATCAAGTAAATTTTGATTTTATCTTCTGCTCAATCATTCACCCCCCCTCTGATTGTCGACATCCGATCCTACAAGTGGTATCAGAGCCGGTTTTGCTCTTCCATAGATCTTGACCGGTCTCGAGAGCCATGGCGATGCACAAGTATTCCACCAAGCCTCCAATTTTTGTGGTGTTGATTTTCCTTTTGGAAATCCCGGATGGAGTCATACATCACGCCCAGGCTTCCTCGATATGGCGAAGGTGAAGCTCCCATATGAGGTTCTCGCCGATGAGAACGCCACGGCCGCAATATGGCCGACGTTGAGGCAAATGCTAAGGCGAGGAACATTCTCATACAGGACTCACCAAGAGTGAGTTTGATCGATTTTCACCTTCGCTCCGCCCACGAGATTTGGGTAACCTCGATGCTTACCATGAGGGCACTACTCAAATCAAGACCGTGAGGCAGACGATTCAAGCCGAGTACAACAAATTTGAACAAAGCTTGGTGAGAGTCTCGATGAGTGCTTTGGTCGGTTTACTAAGATTTTGAGCGACCTCCGAGCAATGGTTGTATATACCAGACTCGGACAATGCTCGGCATTTCTTGACCGTGACTCGACCTTCGGGTTTGGGAGATGAAGGTGACCACCATCAAGGACACCATCGATTTGTCGACTCGACTCTTGACGGGCTTTATTTCGCCTCAAGACTCATGAGATTGATGTCGTCTCCTGAAGACGAAATCTCATCGATGGCTTTGGTCACCGATCCCATTGGGTCCTCTTCGATTTTCTTGACTTTGCTTCGGTTTTTCTCTCCGCTCTTTGCGACGTAAGCGATGAAATTCGGAACAATTTCCAAAAATGAGCTTGCTCTTGTCGCTCAAAATTTTCCAATATTTACAAAAGAATGAGAGAGAGGAAGAGAGGTGGCATGATCACCGCCGAGTGTGGTGGCCCCAACCACATTCGAGCGAACCGCCCTAAGCCGAGAAGGGCAAGAACGACGTCCGGTTTGGGCAAGAACGACTACACCGACAAGAACGCAACAAGAAGCCTCCACCGTGAACTCCAAGACGAGAAGAAGTACCGCAACTTCTCCAAGAACAAGAAGCTCTTCCACCGCGTCCTCGCCGCCTCGACGACATCAACCTCTCCGACATGGAGACATGGAGCGACGAAGGCGAGGATGATCCGCAAGAGAAGAAAGGCGCGACGACTTCTCCTAAGATGTGCTTCATGGCAAAGCGCCATTGAAGTGAGCGACTCCGAAATTTGACAAAATGACACGGATGAGGTACCCACCTACGACGAGTTAAATGATGCCTTCAGAATTAGGCAAGTTTCATGCTAAGGCTAGGTCGAGGTATTCGAGTTAGAGAAGGAGGTAGACCGCTTGTCTCGGGAGTTAGCTTCACTTAAATCATGTTCCTCCCGAGACTCGACAATTGTGACACTCTGTGATGCTTTGCTTGTGGAGCCGAGAACCTTAGGACTTTGCATGATAGTGTGCTTGTTGATCTTGAGAATCAAGTCGAAGAATGCTAGTCCTGTTGTTATTGATATTCCCGCCGATGCTAGTTTTTCTCATGCCCACACAAATGCTTCCTGTAATAATTGCCCTAAATTGCTTGTCGAGATTGATGCCATGAGCTCACACCTTAGAAAGCTTTCCTCTAGAAATGATGAACTTGAGATGCATGCTTCTAAGGACCCGGTCGGCTCATGTGAGGGTCAGAAGCAACTAAAACTTGACAATGATGCTTTGAATATCAAGTGTGATCAACTTGCTAAGGATTTACTAGTTAAATCACAAACTGGTTGCTTGTCGTGTGTTGGGGTTAATGATGACGTGGATAAGGTCCACGCAGAGTTTAGGAAGAAATTAAAAGAACAAGTCCATAGGATTAGAGAAGCATCGTATGCTTTCTTGTGAGTCCCTCAAGCTTGAGGCACCATGCTAAGGGAGAAAAATAGACGTCTTTGGTATCTCTTCTTCTCTTTTCGTTCTTCTTCCTTCACCCCTGTTCTTCTTGCGCTTCACTTTTCCGAGAGTGTCAAGATCTTATGAGCACTCTTGAGAAATTTGTTGGAGGCAAGAAGAAGCTCAATCTCATTCTAGACCAGTCCAAGATTAGCAGATTCAATCAAAGTCTAGGATTTGATTACTTGGAGCACGCTAGGACTCATCCTCCGACCATTGTGCGTAGTTCCAAGAGTGGAGAGATAGTAGTTACTCCCAGGTTGAGCACCACTGTGTTTAGGTCTGCTGGTGTGGTCCACAGGACTTCTGACCAAAAGGATGCTTCTCTTGTTGCTTCTGCCTCTAACAAGGCAAAGTACACATGCACCTTCTGTAAGAAGGATGGTCACCTAGTAGATTTCTGTTTTAGACGCGCCAAGATCACCAGCGTGAGCGTGTTGTTGCTCTTAGGGGTATTCAGGTCATCCCTGCACTGAAAGTGCTCCTAAGGCGATATCGCTACTAGACAGTCGAGAGTCACTGTTTTTGGGCGGCCCAGACTCGGTTTTCATGCCGCTCAACGAGTTTTAGTCCCGAGTTGCTCGTGGTCGCTTTTTCCGCCGCCCTCTTGATATTCCTCGCTTTTTCCCATCGAGGTAGATATCGCGGCGTGAGGTGTTTTCGGTAGGAGATTTGGGCAGCCTCGTTGGGATGGTCCGGCCTTTGCACCACGGGCGGGCCAAACCAAAGGATACCCTACATCTTCTACTAGAGTTGATTCTTCTGATCTTGTGAGAGTCGAGCGTCAGGGAGACACTAGAGTCCAGTCTTCTTCTTCTGTGGCTGGTACTTTGAGACGTCGTGTGATTCAGTATTGGGTTCCCAGGTCCTCACTTTATCCCAGTACTGAGTTTTCTCTCTCTCTTTTGACTTGATCAGGTTCGTCGGATGGGGAAGGAGATGTTTGGATTGTTGACTCGGTTGTTCTCGCCATATGACCGAGACTCTCGTTGGTTCTCTTCCTAGTCCGAGCCCCGTGATGAGTTGATCACTTTGGGGATGCTTCTTCGTAGAGTCATTGCTAAAGCTACCGATGACTCCTATGGCCACCATCACTGTCCTTGAGCCCGATGAGGATGGTGAGCCTGCCGATCAAAAGGAGTTTTGAGCATGATTGGCTCCTCTTGTATCTTATCGCTCATGGCGGACATACACTTTGTTGTGTGTATGCGCCGCTTTCAAAGCTTCTCCTCGTGTCTCTCATCGCCAAGCGGTGAAGCGCATCTTCAGGTACCTTCGAGCTACCATTGATTATGGTCTTTGGTACTCTTCTTCCTCTTGTCTATCCCTTAGAGCCTTTTCCGTTGCTGAATTTGCTGGCTGTAGGATAGATAGGAAGAGCACTTCTGGCACTTGCCAATTCATTGGCACTTCTCTTGTTTCTTGGTCATCTAAGAAGCAATCCGAGTCGCATGATCCCACCGCCGAGGCCGAGTATGTTGTCAGCAACCGATTGTCAGAGCTGTGTGCTCTGGATGAGATCGACCTTGTAGACTTTGGGTTAGAGATAGAGAGTGTTCCACTTTTCGTGATAACACTTCGCTATTTGCATTGCCAAGAACCCAAAGGCAAAGACTCCGGACCAAGCACATTGATATTAGATATCACTTCCTTAGAGACCATGTGGAGAAAGGAGACATAGTGCTTGGCCAGGAGAGTGACCACCGGTTGGCGATATCTTTACCAAGCCTTTGGATAGCTCTAGGTTTGTTGCCTTGAGGAGTGAACTTGAGTTGTGTGCCCTTACGGCCTTCCGTGAGGGGGAGCCGATCCAGATATTATGTATTATATTTTATTTCAGTTTTTCCTTTTGTATTGCTCGGTGCTTATGGGTTTTATTCCTTAGAGTTATGAGTTCACATCACTTAGACTTGACATGCTTTGCATGGACCTCTCATCCTGTGCTTTAGGTTGCTATCATGCTTAATTAGCTGTTTTTCTCTCTCTAGGTTGAGTTCCCTCACGCCTTATAAGTCTAGCAGGTGTTGGGCCCCGGGTAGACAGGTCTGTGCACTCCTTAGTTTGGGATCTAGAGGCAGCTTTCCTATGTTAGTCATTGGGGAAGATGAGAGCGAGTCTGAGCTATAGTGTTCTCTACCATCTTTTCTATACTCTATAGCCACCCGATTCATAGCTTTCTTGACTTCTTCTCTCCATTTCGTGTTTCGGCTTTAATTGAGTTCTTTTCGATCTTTCTTGAGCTTAATCTTGCTAATAACTCAATTTGAACCAGATTTGTGCTTAAAATGAAATCACATGTTGAGGGGGAGTTTAAAAATATGTCTCATGGATTGCATATAGACTTGATTTTTCATTTTATGAGCTTTGTCTATTATGCACATGATCCATGTTTCATTTTATACACCATGCTATATTATGAAGAAAATTACTTGCTTAGATATGTCCAAGTTCATTTATCTTGCTAAGCTTACAAAAATTGAAAATGAGCGTTAAAAGAAAGACTTGATAAAACATGTTGCATTTACTTGCTAAGTTTCTTCTCTAGGTGTATTTGCCATGATTTGTGAAATTCTGGAATTCTTTAGAGTCCCTATAGCAACTTGGGTGAATCTTGTTTGATCCATACTTGAGTCCTTCACTAGCTTAACATGAAAATGCTAAAATAAAAGTGAAGCAAAATTGACTCTTTTGTAGCAAGATTAGACTCAACACCTCACATTCACAAGACGGCTTCTCATTGCACTTGAGATGAACTTGGAATGTGTTGTGTATGACCAAGATCATTCTCTTAAGAGTCCCTCTTGAGATGATCGATTATGGCTTGAGTCATTTGCTTTTAAAAAAAACATATGTGGGTAAAGAATGCAAATAATGTCAAACATTTGCACCCCGCTATGTCTTTCAAAGATTCAAAGAAAAATTTGCATACAATGAAAAAAAAGGCTCGAAGGACCTTGTGTGCACTTCTAGATTCCCTAAAGTGTTGAGTAGGTTGAACTCTAGGTTTTCCATTTGATCCTTTGAATGGCTTTGCTTCTAGTTTTGAAACTAATGACAAGTGTTGCTCATGTTCAATCATGCTAAAAATGACTTGGTTTTAATTAAATCTTGCTAGCAAAATGATTATTTGCACTTGGACATGCCTTAGCTTAGTCTATTTTTTTGCCATAACTTAGCTTGGTGTCATAACTTGCCTTGTTGATCACATAGATAATCTTCAAAGCTCCCTTAGGCTGCATTACTTGCATAAAAACAACAACAAAAAGGGAGAAAAGAAAATATCACCTTGATGCCTATATTGCCAAAAGGGGAGAAATCGAGAAAAGGCATCATTTTGCACTTGATTCTTCTTTCTTATGATCTTTGTTAATCTTTGCTATCGCTCATAGATCATAAGTTGCCAATTTGGTCATGTTCTTCATTTCTATTTCTTTGATCAAGTTTGGCTTTGCATTCAAATTGCTTTCTTCTCTTTCTTCAAACTCAATACTTATGCCTTTTCATGTGTTTGTCAATATACTCATCAAGGGGAGATTGAAAGACCATGTGGAGGTCTATCCTTGTGTGTGATGAGTAATTGACAAGATTTAAGATTGGATTGATTTGAAATTGAGTTTGATTTGAATTGGATCTTCAAATTGAAGCAATTTGAGTGTTGGTTGCTTTTCCTAGTGCTACCGCCTAGGGCGAGTAATCGACCATTGAGCATAATTATGATTGATTAATGATTTTGTTTGATGCAATGCACTCATGTGAGTGGTTGCATGGATTGACTTTGAGTCAAGTCATGGACTTGTGCTCGGATGCGTTGTTTGTTTATTCGTGCAGTGTGTTGCTCGAGGGCTTAACGTGGTCGATGACGGATCGAACTAGGTTCATGGAGGAACCGAGGTTCGGACTAGGTTCGTGGAGGAATCGAGGTCCCGTGGTCGAGGATGTCATGCGGGACGTTCGGGCTAGAGAACGGTGCACACGAAGGCTGGTTAGTCACGTGAGTACGGCAGACGGGCCGTACGCGTGCATGTGTGAATTTTGGGTTGTATGCATATATTGGGCCATGTGTATTGGGCCAGGTGCATATGCATATATGTGTTAGGGTTTTGAGTTGTATAAAAGGACTTGAAACCTAATCAATGAATTGAGGTTTTTCTGGCGGCTGGAGGTTCAGCCGTTTTTCATTGCGGCGAGAGCGTTCTTCGTCTGTGCGGTTGCTTTCGCTTCGTGGTGGCCTTCCTAGCGCCTCGTCCTGGCGGCGTGGTGTCTCTGGCGATTTCTTCCGCGTGGCGATTTGTTCCAGCGTCTTTGCACGCATACGAGACGCCAAGCCGAGAACTACTCGTGATTGCTTTCTGCGCAGGTGGCGACTACTTCGGCGACTAGAAGATCGGCCTGCATTTCATGGCGGCGTGAGATTTCTCTTGGTGCTTGGCCGCATGCATGCGAGGACCGCTGGCTTTTTATTTTCCTTGCCGATAGGTAATGCTCTTGGTGGCGTTTGTTTCGCTTGCGATCGGCCGTTTTTGACGTCTGGCGTGACTTTTCTTTGTGCTCTCAAGATCGATTTAAGTAGCGACTAGAAAATCCGAAGGATTGTTTATGCATGCGAGGTTCTGCAATCCTCTTGCGACTAGGAGTTGGTTTTGGTCCGTCGCAGTGTTGAAGATCAATTTTCGTCCGAGTCCAATCTACTGCAAAAGCGTCATCTTGCGAAGGTAATATCTCAAGATCCATACATATGATCGAGTTGATTCTTGTTGCATTAGTTTCGGATCTGAATCTAGTTTATACAGTTAAAATTTCACGTCAATCCGACGGTTGGATCTTCAGTAATTACAGTTTTAGTGAACATCTGTTAATCTATTTGTGTTGAAACCGAGAGCAATATTTCATAATTAATTTAGGGGGTTTTGTGAATCAAGTAAATTTTGATTTTATCTTCCGCTCAATCATTCACCCCCCCTCTGATTGTCGCCATCCGATCCTACAGATATCTCTTCCACTGATACAACCATATCTACTACTCCTTAACTAGATATACAAGGACCAATTACTAGATCACGTGCTTATCAACTCAATTATCAGGTAAAGTCATTCTTAAGCGTATCTAATTTCATTTTTGAGAATAATCCACTACCTAATGCGTGTGATGCGCTTATACCTAGGAACCATGGTTTGAATCAACAAGGATGAACATCTACTGACGAGGATTAAAACCCACTTTACATTTAGGCCCTTTTTATAATAATCTGTGACTGTGCGCCAGCTAACGGGCCTGTCAAATTTAAGCTCATAATGAGCTAGACAAAACCTCATCCCTATCCGAACGGTTAGATCTCTTACTAGTTCAGTCAAAGATAGTCAAACTTAGCTTCACACTGGTCATCCCCGACCAGTGACATAGCCACCTTAACCAGTAAATTGGTCGAAGGCAAGCAGTTTTCCCACACAAGTCTTCATGCAGACAGTAATTTGACAGAAACACGCAACTACCTATAAGTTATTACCAAAAAAACGTCCTTTGGCGAGAAGACATCATTTGGCGGGAAAAGCGTCTCCTAGTTACAAGACACCCTTCTGAAATTCAACTGCTGCCTATTCATCAAAGATAAATAGGGGGCCAATCCATGCTATAGAGAAAAATAAACGCAAGTAGCAAGCATCACCCACAATCTCGTATAATACATCATCTGTAATATGTGAATAGCCCTTTGCAATCACATAGATCATCCTTGTACTTAGAACATTCTATCACATGCCCATTACTTCTATTGTGTCTGTTTTGATATCCAAGGGCCCATATATAATAAAATTTACGTAAGCTCGGTTAAAAGATCCAAGGTCTCAAACATCGATAGTTAGCCTTAGAAGGAGGGCCTCCGGATACCGAAATTAAGTAATTCTTTTCAATGGATTACAAGAAAATTTGGTTCAACCTTGCTGATTACGCCCATCTCACTGCCGACGACGAGCTAACAGATGAGCAATGTAAGTGCGACTTCTATTCTGAGTATGTTACTACAGAAGAGATGACAAAGGTTGAGGCAGAAGTTGAGGCTAAAGAGTAATCATCTCACACGCCAAAAGGTAAGACTCCTGTTACTCCTCTAGTAAATGCAAAAGAAGATATCTATGAGGCATGTTCCATGGAAATTGACAACGGAAACATGTCGAAAGGTAGTAATAACTTTTTGAACAATTTAGCCTTAGAAAATCACCTCTAAGGTTTGGATTACACACCTTCATCGAATGAAGATGGAGGATTAACGTCCTCTGTTTACTCTGGTTTCCACGCTTGCGCGATCACCAATGAAGTAGATGGGTAGTAGGTAGAATGTGAAGAACGAGAAGCCTAGGAAATTGCCCAAAAACCTCTCATAATGGGTACGAGCGGCGTGTGGCAAAAAAGCAAAAATCGATTGATGAGGCCCGATGCTCATATTTTTAAAGTTAGCTAGGCACCTCAAGGAGACTTCAAGTTTCTAGGGGCAACCTCATCAAGGTACATTTATTACGCCACCACCTCCATAGGCAGTGGCAAGGGACCGCGACTTTGCTCAAAGCAGTTCACAGCAAACAACCTCTATTGAGAAAATTCTCATTTATTCAAATGCAATCCTTAATCATCCAATGGAGGGAAAGATGCACTAAATGCTACCATTATACGGTCTAATGCTACTGACCTACAAGAAGCCACGAATGAAGTACAAGTAAGGTATGTGTCTACAAGATCTCAGACTAAATCCTGTACGACGGAGGACCCTCGTCTAGTTGGCGCCTCAAAGCACTTGTCATTAGCAAAGAGGAGGCCTCACGGCGGAGAAGTGTTTTCAAATGCTTAACCCCAGGTGAAACTTTTAACCATGGTTGGCAATGACCATGTTCTACTGAGAACATGACCAAACTCCTAATGTACGATTACGTTCTAGTCTATATACAGGATGTAAAGCTTTCTCCCGTGAGCTTAGAAATGTAGCCTAGCCTAAAAAATTCAAGCCAGAATCTTTAGAGAGTTTTGATGGACCCAGAATACGTCAGAATTCTTACAAGTCTATACTACCGCCATCTAGGGCACTGGAGGTGAGAAGAAGGTAATGGCTAACTACCTTCCTACTGTTTTAAAGGGATCAGCACAAACTTGGTTGTTTAATCAGATAGAGGGTTCTATTTACAGTTAGGAGAATTTGTGCCATACCATTTTAAATAATTTCAAAATTGTTATGCCAAACCTAGAAAAAAAGATGATTTACATCATCTTCACCAAACTTCTCGTGAGAATTTGCAACAGTTTATTAAAAGGTTTGTAGAAGTACACAACACAATTCCTAGTATCTCTAACAGCTCTGTTATTTGTGCATTCAAGTAGGTTCTCCGCTATAAAAGGTTTATTGAAGACCTCAACATTCATCCGTCATCTAGCATACCAGAGCTTTTCGATATGGCGGACCGATACTTAGATGCGCACGAGGCTATTGTGTGGAATCGAATGGTCTCCCTATATCACAAGATGAAAAAATCCTCTAAATTTGAAGATCATAAAAGGATGAAAAATAAAAAAAATAAACAGAACGTCCAATGTGAAGTTGCAGGAATTGCAGAATGACCAACATACTCAAAGGGAAAGGCACCTTGGAAGAAGACGGCTGGTAGTCATGACGACCAGTCTAGTTCTAAAAATCCTGGCGTGACCAGTGGTAATGCTCGTTGGTGTTCATTGCATAGGGTGTCAGGACACAACCTGCGGAACTGTCGTACATGGTGGAAACACATGGAAGGTTTCTACTTCAACAAGGGTCCAATGCCTACCTTACCAGAAGATTCAAGTAACAAGGATGTAGATGGTGATGAGGAAATGGGCTATCAAAAGCCCAATAGCCACGTCAACATTATATATGGTGGTTCGTCTGCATACTCCTCAAAAAGGCAATTTAAAACTACATGGAGGGAGGCAAAGAATATCGACAAACGGGCTAGGAAGCCAAAATACCCAAAGTGGTCAGAGGTCGACCTCATCTTCAATAGAAAGGATTGCCCAAAAGGTACATCAATTCCTAGAAAGCTCCTATTAGTAGTTTCTCCTACTTTAGTAATTGTAAAGTTGGAAGGGTTTTAATTGATGGGGAGAGTTCTTTGGACTTACTTTTTATTCATATTTTGGATGAGATACAAATTCCTCGTTCTAAAATAAGGCCTATTACAAACCCATTCTTTGGGATTGTACCTAGTCAACATGGGTATCTCTCTACGAACAGGTTAATCAACAAGAATAACGTGAAGCTGATGTCAATCTCTCAAAAGAAAAGCTAGACCGAGCATTGATCAGGTCAGCAGCCTATCTAAAAGGCCTAAAAAATTACAATAAAAAAGTTTAGCCACGTACATTAAACGTAGGAGAATTGGTTATAGAAGGTGTTTTGTGATTTTTAGGGGCGATCATATCGACCAGGGGCGGTATGATCGGGTCGGTGATGCTATCGACCTGAGGCAATAGCACCGGTCCTTATGAGCGAGAGTGAATTTTTTAATTTATGTTTTTGATGAATTTGATTGACTATCTTTTTTGGACTTTGCTATGTGATGGGTTTTTCTTATCTTTGATGGTTGCAGTACGTCAGGTTTTGATCTTGGTAAGGTGGAGGATGATCGAGACTAGGTGAGGAGCGTCGGATGTCCAAAAGGTCGAGGATCACTGGAAGATGATCGAAGATGGAGTTGGTGCAAACCTAGAAGACAAGGAATGGATAAGATGCTAGCTAGGAGCTGCTCATATCAAGGAGGGCCATTGGATCGAGGTCTAGATGATCGAATAGCAGGTCTAGTTAGTATGTTTTGAAAAGCATGCAAAAACCCGTTATGTGTGTGGGTTTCGGGTTAGCCCATGTATGAATGAATGAGCCAATATTAACCCTTGATGGTGATCTTTATGGTAGAAGGAACTCATCCAAGGGTGGAGGGTGACTCAAGAGTTATATAAATAGAGGGGTAGGGGTAGCCTTCCCTCTCTGGAAGGTTATTTAGGTTTTGTGCTTCTTTGAGCTTTGCCCATCTTGTTGTGAGGCTTTGTAAACCACCCTTCCAGAAATGAAGAACCAAATTCTCTAAATTCTGAATTTAGTTTCCGCATTTACATTCCGTACTTACTTTCAGTCTTTACATAGTTTCTGCATTTACATTCCATACTTACTTTCAGTCTTTACATTCTTGCAATTTACATTTACACAATTTGGATTTGCCTCCCCTCCTTCTATATGCTTTTGCTATTTGTGCCGAGGATGTTGATTGATGGATGAATCTTCTTCAAGATCATATCCCAATCATCTAGGCAATCCATGTGTTTTTCTTGCAAGAAATCGATCTTGTGTTCGAGTGAATCATTCTTCTAGATTGTATTTTTAGAGCTTTGGACTTGTGTTCTTGCTTACCTTGATGTGTGGGAGGTTATACAAGATCATCTTGATCATTAAAACCCCACGAGCAAGATCAAGTTCTTGATTTTTTTCTTCAAACTTGGTGTCTTCTTTCTTCAAATTGAAAAAGGTCAAAACTTTGACGTCAATCCTTGTGATTGAAGGTTGGAATAAGTTTCTGACATCATTAGAAAGACATCTACCAAGCTTCATGAGTTTTTGACCGTCCAATCAAAAGTTGGATTATTTTTGCTTTTGGAGTTCATGCTTCTTTTTCCTGCTGTTCTTGAGCCCGATCGTACCGCACCCTCTCCAGTCATACCGAATCTCGGTCATACCTCACCATCTCTGGTCATACCAGCCTCATAGGGAAAAATCATCCTTCTAACTTGCTTCTTTTGATTGGTTTGTTTAAGGGCTTGTTTTGGATTGTTTTGTCTAGGGGAAAATTTTATTTTCGATCATTTACCCCCATCTAATCGCCATCTTGATCCTTCACATCCCATGTTGATTTCTAATAGCAACCAACTAATAATGAACCATCCTAGGTTGATAAATATTCATGGCATACAAATGACAAGGTAGGTTATAATCCAATTGGGTTGAATAACTAGATCTCAAACTATTTTGGAAACAATTATACACATAAAATAACATGCATAATTTAAATCAACATAGTAATTTTATAAAACTAGGTTCAATATGACCAAAGCACAATTTGCCTTAGAAAAGGTCTTACACCTGCTTTGGACCTTGGTTTTGAGTCAACGATTCTCCCTCAGACGCTTTGAGCACTTTGACATCTATGCGTAATGAAAAAACACCAAATAAACACTAAAATAGAGAGCAAACAAGCTCTAACAATCAAATAAAATTCACCATTAAATAGATCTCAATTTTATAATTTTTTAAAAAATTGAATTGCATCAATCGGGGCTCGTATGACAAAAAGTGCTCTCAAAAGATTTGAAAAATAAAAAATACAAAAATTAGAAAATCAATATTTTCCCAAATTAATTTTCTACTAAAAATATGATTAATTATGTCATCGCTGATGTTAGGAAATAATAGAAGGCATAGCAAGCAAATTTTTGTTCTACGGCTAACTTGCATGTGAGATATGTATCAAGATCATACTTTCTAGCAAAAGGAAGCATAGTGAATTTAATTTTACCAAGTGGGTCATCACGGTTATATACATCTCGTGGTGGTGGATCTCTTCTCATACCTTCGCGATTAAAATGACGTTGCCGATGATCATGATAACTGTTGGGATTAAATCCTCCATCGAATACCAAATCAATAACATATTGATTTTCTTCATCCATAACTTCTTCTACTTCGTCAGCCCATGAGCAAGAAACAGAAGGGGTACGATATTATCAAGGTATGCTGGTAGCAACGGAGGTAGCAGTAGGGGCAACTGTTGATGGAGAAACCTCTAGCTGCTCTACACTTGTAGCAAGTGTAGCAAGCTCACTATTAGTGCGATCTAGAACCCCCTCAAGATGCTCCGAATGTTGATTCAGCATGAATGAAAAATGTCGTACGATTCTCTTTATTCATAGTGTGAGTGGTGCATCCTCGTCGGTATGATCAGTGGAACCTGCCATTATTAGTAGAAGATAAGAAACAATTTATAAGTATATGTCCCTATGAACTACTAGGTTCTGGTGGTTCAAAGTCACACACGCTCAAGCACTTACCAAGCCCTTACAAGTTCTTACCAATGCAAAACAAGTGGTGCAATCAGTGGTTGGTTCTTGATAAATGCAATTCAAGCTTAGCAAAGCGATCGCAAGGAGAACAATACATGTTTGGTTAGTAGAAGATGGAACTTGGACAAGCTTAAATATGTAGCAAGGATCTACAAGTAATTCAATTCAGAATTTTCAAAGTTGAACAGTGGTTCAAAGTACTAGTCACAATTTGTTGGTCCTAGACTAGACTAAAACTATGTATAGCAAGCTTAGAAAAGTACTACTAGTGTCAAACACAAGTGACCAGCATGAGGAACTGTCACAAGAGGAGCTATTTCAACAACTGGAGGCACTTCTCATAATTTTTCCTTTGTTTTTTCTTATTTTATTTTTTATTTTTATTTTTCCCTCTTTTTTAGACGCAATCAAACAAATAAGCACACTCTAAATTATGGATTAGAAATAAGAATTACAAAAGTTGGAATAAAAGAAAACTCGAACTAGACGGTGAACGAACAGCAAAAATAGGTATTGAAACTTCGAAGGATGATTTGAGGCCCTGACATTTTATGGGGTTGACACGTTTTCCAAAGCCTCGTCAATAATTCACAAGCTAGACCTAGTGAAATTCGTGAGGAATTTGCAATGGTGCTGAAATCTTTCTCAAAACAATGATAGAATCTAGCATGTCCATGAAAACTATGCACTTGTGTGACCATTTGTGGTGTTGGCCAACTCTTTATAGCTTCAATCTTGGATTCATCTACTCAATTCCATGTGAAGTAACAACATAGCCAAGAAACAATAATCGATCAATGCAAAAAGTGTACTTCTCAAGATTACTAAATAAACGTGCATCATGTAAAGCATTAAAAATAACACACAAATGACTAAGATGTTCCTCCAATGATTTGTTATAGATCAATATGCCATCAAAATATACCACCATAAATTTGCCTATGAAAGCATGCAAAACCTCATTCATTAATCTCATGAAATTACTAGGTGTATTAGTTTGACCGAAAGGCATTACTAACAACTCATATAAACTGAACATAGTTTTGAGTGATGTCTTCCATGTATCTCCTAATTTCATGTGAATTTGGTGATATCCACTATACAAATCAACTTTAGATAGCACAACAGAGCTATTTAATTTATCAAGCATGTTGTCTAATATTTGAATAGGATGGCGATATCTAACGGTACTATTATTAATAGCCCTACAATCAACACATATATGCCATGAACCATGTTTCTTTGGTACCAAAATTACCAGAACAGCACAAAAACTTAGGCTCTCACGTACGTACTCTTTGTTAATCAAGTCTTTACTTAACGTTGAATCTCCTTAGTCTCCTTGAAATTGACCCTATATGGTAGATAGTTGGGTAGTGAGGCTCCTAGAATGAGATCTATTTGATGTTCACTTCCCCGAATTGAAGGCAACCCCAGTAATACTTCACTTGGAAATATATCAGCAAACTCTTACAAAAGGTTAGCAATAGCAACAGGCAAAGAAGCGGGCATATTATCAAATAAAAATAATGCTTCTTTGCATACTAAAGTATAGCAATCAGAATTACTAGCTTTCATCTCAGTAATATCAGATTTTGTAGCAAGAAAAACAGAACCTTTCAATTTAACTTTACCTTTACTAGCACTAGATTCTTTTTTTCTTATATTGCACAAGGTTTTTAGATACAATCTCATTTTCACTTTTGCTATACTCTTTTTTCTCTTAGCTCTCTCTAACTCATCTTTTAAAATTGTTTCAGGAGACTTGGGTAGCAAAGTGATTTTCTTTCCTTTAGATATAAAGTATATTGATTAGTTTTATCATAATGCAAAGTATCTCTATCATATTGTTATGGTCTACCTAACAACAAAGAATATACTTGGATAGGTATGACATCGCAATCAGCATAATAACATACTTAAATAAGTACAACATCGTAATCAGCATAATCATGATATGAACCAATAGAAAAGTGTACTCTCACGATGCGAGTTACCTAAAGCTTACCATAGTTGTTGAACAATTGGATGTAATATGGGTGTGGGTGCTGTTGTGAGGTCAATCTAAGCTTTTCAATCATGTCCATACTTACTAAATTATTTCAACTCTCTCCATCGTTGGTCACACGACATGAACAGTCCTGGATGATGAACTTAGTTTGGAACAAATTATGGCATTGATTTTGTTCAGTGTGCTCTATTTAGACACTAAGCACATGCTTCATAATAATGCTCAAATATTTACCTATAATTCCAAAACCAATTTGTTCCTCTTCATGTTCAGATTCTTGTTCATCACTTGTAAGGTTAGTTGCAAACATAGTATAATCTTTCTCAATATCACTAGCTAGAGTATACTCACTATTATCCTTTATGAGGAGAGCTCGCTTGCTAGGGCAGTTTCACATCATATGACCATAGCCCTTACAACGATGGCACTATGTTTCTTGTGATCTTCTTGTCGAAGCAACCGAGAATGAACTTTATGCAGGGGCCTGTATGTCTAGACCTGAATATGCAAATCCGGACCCTCTGTGTATACTGCACTAGTCCAGGATCACGCTAGTGCACACAGGCTCAACATTAGTGAATATCACAATCATACATAGCGTAAATAAGATAAAAGACATAATATACTAAGTATTACTAGTGGAATGACCTTATGGTCAACTTACTTAGCAATGCCTCACAAGGTTGAACAACAAATTGAACTGCAGCAGAAATGAAGACGTAGATAACCCCTTAGTATACCACAGGAAACTGACAAGGCTCGCACCCTAAACATTCGTCTCTTCATGGTACACCTTCTTCAGCACTGATGATGAATGACCTTATGGTCAACTTACTTAGCAATGCCTCACAAGGCTGAACAACAAATTGAACTGCAGCGGAAATGAAGACGTAGATAACCCCTCAGTATACCATAGGCAACTGACAAGGCTCGCACCCAAAACATTCGTCTCTTCATGGTACACCTTCTTCAGCACTGATGATGTTGTAGGCAAGGGTGAGTACATAAAGCACTCAACAAGTTGTGCATAGAATGCAATTCTAACATAACTATATGCAAGGCTTATTCCAAAGGAAGGCTAAGAGGTTCATTTGCAGTAAAGCAGCATTTATGAACAAGTATAGTATATAGATTGAAAAGACAGTAAAAACAAATAACAGTAATAGATAGATTCAACATTTCTCAAGTAAACCAAGTTTTCTCATCCTAAGTCCAGATTCAATCTTCCATGGCAACCTGCCATCCATCCCAAGTTTTCATTTCGCAAAAGTCTAAACCCTTGACTGTAATCCCCGAGCATTGCTCAATACCGTGAGCACGGCTATCCAAATAGTTTGTACACTCTGCAGAGGTTATGCACTTTACCCACACGACATGATAATCTCTTTTGTGCCTGGCCATTAGCACACTTCCTTTGCTGTGCCGGCAGAGACTCATGACAAAGCCTTTACAATGCCCTGTCTTAACTCAGTACTACCCGCTAAGGTTTCAACACTGGTGGGACTGGTTACCACATCCAGGGCCCCCCTCTTGCGCCATCTGGGTTCATTAAAAAGGATGAACCACACCACCACTGGTAGTACCAAACTAAGACATTGCAAATTAGTCAGCTAGGCTGCCCCATAACAAACGTGTGGTTGCATGATTGACTCAGGTCAAAGGCTCGCAAGGTGTCCTTAGGGTTGATCAAAGCAAGACATACACATACCCTCGGCCCATCGGGCCCACCCTGGCAAACTGCCCTTGCCACTTGCTCCGATCTAAAATCATAACCACCCTAGTTGATTACCAAGCACCACGTGCCATCAACAATTCAATATCGTTGCGTGACATCCATTGCCACCACAACTCAATCTCATCGTGTGACCACACAAGACACACAAATTCAGAACATTGTTCCATATTCCATTAGTCCAGATTATTTATCAAAGGTTCAAGTACATGTGATGACGTGGCATGGCTAAGCAATTCTAATTCGATCTAACCATCCATGTTGATTTCATTATTAACCAACTATAGTGAACCAACCTAGGGTGACAATAGATCATGGCATACAAATGACAAGGTAGGGTATAATTCAAAGGGTACATTAACTAATCCCAAATTTAGGTTGAAATCATTTATACACATAAAATAACATGCAATAAAGTAAATCAAAGCACAACTTGCCTTGGTTAAACTCTTGATCTTGATCTAGAAACTACTCCTGAGTTGCCAATCTCTCCTCTGAAGCCTCGCACAATTCAACGTCTACGCGAATCGAGAAGAAATAGCAAATATACACCAAGAACAAAGAACAAATGAACTCAAAAATTCAAACCAAAGCTACCATTAGGTAGATCTCAATTTTACAAATTTTTAGAAATTTGAATCACCCAAATCTGAGTTCATATGCAAAAGTTATAGCATTTAGAAGTTTGAAAATAAATTAAATTGAATTTCTAGATTTAATAGAATTATTTTTATAAAGAAAACTCGAATTAATGTGTCATGCTGACGTCAGTCATGGCCCGAATCAACCGAAGTGCGACATGTGGCCAAGGACCCAGTCCACCGTGGACTGCTGGCACTGTGCTGTGCACCGGATGACGCAAGCCTGGCGTCAGTGGACACGCGGCGAGCATCCACGTACGATCCGACGGCTACCGCTCTACGCACACGCGGCTCAATCTCGAACGCTCATCTAATCCAACGGCCAGAACCTTACCCGAGGAGCACTGTTCACACGGCGACGTGGCACGATCCTGGCGGTCCGATGAAGATCTGATGGTCGACGCTGCTCTCGGCTGACGATGACGATGCGGCGGCGCGGCTTCACCGGACTTGAGGACGACGACCACCCGAACGGCGAACGAGACAACTCCGGCTAGGAAGAAATGGTAGCTTCGACACGGCGCGACGTGAGGAGTCCGGATCTGGAACCCGTGCGGTGAACGGCGGCTCGACGACGATGAAAAACGAAGGAAACCACGGTAGCGCCCTAGCACAACTACGGCGAGCTCCTGGGGCTAGACGGCGGCGACTCAGAGGCGAAGACTAGAATCGCCGGTGCGCAAGGCGCGAGGAACATCGGGGTGTGGGTCACGGCTTTTATAGCCTCGGCATGCTCGCAAAAATGGAAACCCTAGCAGTCCGCGGCGAAGACGACGAGCGGCGGTGAATTCGGAAACCCGAATCGGAGACGAAGACCGATAGCCGTCCGATCTACGATGGACGGTCACGATTACTCCCAAAGCGATACGATCCGATCCGCACTTTCCAAAATCAACGGACGCGATCCAACCCTTCCAAAATAATGCAATACAATCTCCACCGCACGATCTTGATCTGACGGCTTGAGCGCGTTAGGGTTTACGGATGAAAATGGCCGTCCGATCTGAGATCCAACGGTCCACATGCGAGGCAAAGCAATGGCGGCCGACGCCGCGACAAATGTGGCCACATGCACGACACAGTCTTTGGGCTCGCCCAAGATCGTTCAAAGATTTTCCCGGGTTTTACGATTTAATTAATTCCCAAAAATACTTTAATTTGTTTTAAGCAGTAAAATAATCGGGGAAAATCCCAGAAAATACTCATAAATATTTTGAGACATTCGGACTTAAATAAAATATTTTTGGCAAAACTTTATTTTAAACTTTTCTTTTTATAATTATTTCTTGACAAAAGACAATGTATTTTAATTTGAAAAAATTCAAATAAATCTCAGAAAATCCAAATAAATCCAGAAAATTCACAAAAATCATAAATTGCAATTAAATAATATTGAATAAATAAAAAGTCAAAATTTGGGATGTTACAAACCTCCCCCCTTAACGGAATCTCGACCCCGAGATTTAGGGCTGGCTAGGGAATAGGTTCGGGAATTCTGCCTTCAGATCCTCTTCACGCTCCCAGGTGACTTCGTTTTCTGAATGATTACTCCATTGAACTCTGTAGAAGCGAGTGGACTTATTTATGGTACTACGCTCCATTACATCCAGAATCCTAATCGGCTGCTCTTTGTAGGTCAGGTTTTCCTACAATTCGATGGCGTCTAACGACGTTCGCTCTGCTGGCACTCTGAGACATTTCTTAAGCTGTGACACATGAAACACATCATGGACTCCTGCTAACGACTGGGGCAATTCCAATTAATAAGCAACCCCTCCTTGGCGGCTCAGAATTTTAAATGGTCCAACATATCTCGGTGCAAGTTTCCCTTTGACGTTGAACCTTTTTACACCTTTCAGGGGAGTAACTTGGAGATATACAAAATCATTAGGCTCAAAACTCAATTCGTGACGGCGATTGTCAGCATAGCTCTTCTGTCTTGACTGTGCTGTTCTCAGTCTTTCTCTGATCATGGCAACTTGTTCTTCAGCCTCTCTGAGCAACTCAGGTCTAAACACTGAACGCTCCCCCGTCTCATTCCAATTCAACGGGGTACGACAGGCACGACCCTATAAGGCTTTAAATGATGACATTTGCAAACTAGCCTGATAGCTATTGTTATAACTGAACTCCGCATATGGCAAATATTTATCCCAAGACGTGGCGTAAGCTAACGCACAAGCTCTCAACATATCTTCTAGAATCTGATTAACCCTTTCTGTTTGACCATTTATCTGAGGATGATATGCGGTGCTGAAATTCAAGCGAGTTCTCATTTCTTTCTATAACTTGTGCTAAAACCTCGAGATAAATTGGAAACCACTGTCGGACACAATCTTCTTGGGCACCTCATGCAGCCACTCAATTCCTGACACATACAGATCTTCCAGACGATCTTTTGAATACGTAGTCCTTAGTGGTACGAAATGAGCAACTTTGGTCAATCAATCAATAACGATTCCTCTAAATTCATATCCTTTATGGTCAATTCACACTAGGGATCCTTTTAATGATTTGCCTCCTATTTCCACTCAGGGATCTATAATGATTGCAACGAACCTTTAGGTCTCTAATGTATGGCCTTTATTCTCTATCCCACATCACATAGAGCATCCTATTTAGTAACTTCGCTCCTCATTTTAGACCACTAATACTTTTTCTTTAGACCTCATTACATCTTGATACTTTCTGGATGAATCGAATACTTAAAATCATGGGTTTCCTCAAGTAGCATCCACTTAGGATCTTCCTATCCTGACACATTGGTTCGGCCTTAATTCCTCATGGTATCCTAATCACTCAAAATTCAGTTTCTTGGGTAAGCCTTCTTCTTTCCTTGGCTTGATTTTGTACTTCATCACCCTTCAACTTTCTGTGATCTAATCTTCTAATGTTGGTTTTATTTCTAAGGCAGCTATTGCAACTTTGTTGAATATCCTCCAATTTTAGACTCTTGAATTCTTTGCATAACCTTAGTTGACTGCTCATTATTGACATATTTGCACTGTAGCCTCATAACTCAACGTCGACTACCTCATTGGCCTTACTAGAACGCCTATGGATTCTAACACTAGATTCTTTGATCATTTCCAACCATTTTCTTCGTTCTGCATTAAGGTATGACTGAATATATAATTTAGACTCTTATGATTCACATCTATTTTCATTGAGATAGTGATTCCATATTTTCAAATCGTGCACTACGATAGCTAACTCCAAGTCATACGTAGGGTAATTCTCCTCATGTTGTCTCAATTGCATCATTGCATAGGCAACAACCTTGCCATTGTGCGTCGATTCGTATCCCAGATCATCACCATATATGTCGAAACTGTTTCGCACTACTGGTAATACTAACACAGGTGTCGATGTTAACCGCTTCTTCAACTTCCAAAAACTCTTTTCAAACTCTGGCGTCCATGCAACTTTTTCTCCTTACAATCGCGTAAGAGGTCTAGCTGTTGTTGACAACCCTTCTATGAACCAGCGATAACATCTTGCCATTCCTAGGACTTCGAATCTAAGTAACGAACTTGGGTTACCTCTAATATAACACATCTTCTACCTTGCTTGGTTTGACATCAACTCCTCTAGCAGTCTTAATATGACCAAGGGATTTGACCTTTTTCTTCCAGAGGTCACACTTGTTGAACTTAGCGTACGACTACTGCTCTCGCAAAACTCATTTCTAGGTTCTGCATGTTTCCCTCTTGTCTTAGAGTATACTAGTATGTCATTTATAAGGTAACCACGAATTTTTCCAAATAATCCGTAAACACCTTACCCCTCATGTTCATGAAGTATGCGAGGGCATTGGTCAATCCAGGAGATATGGCCAAAACTCATACTGTCCATATCGTGTAGAGAACGCAATCCTAGAAACATCCTTCACATGACTCCCCAATTTATGATAACTTAAGCGAAGCTTTTTCCTAAAGAGATTCCAACTCTCTTCTCAACTGTTCAAACACGTTGTCGATCATGATATTGGATATTTGTTTCTGATCTTTTCTTTATTTAGAGCATGATTCAGTGCACTCTTCCGATCTTTCATTTTCCTTTTTGGTTAAACAAGAGCTCCCATGGTGACACACTAAGTCTTCTCAAAACTTCTCCTAGTAACTCTTTGATATGCTTATCCATTTTCCACTAATTCCTTAGTAGGTATTTGACATGGTCTTTTCGCTATTGGTGCTGTACCAGACACTAATTCGCTCATGAACTTGATCTTCCGATATGACGGCATACCAGGCCAACTCTTGAAAAATATATCAAGGTATTCTCTGACAACTGGCGTATCTTCCAATTGGCAATTTATACACTATTATCCATTAGCTGGCTAACACAATCTGTCATCACCTCAAACCCCTTGTTTTTCATATCCAGGGTTTTAAATCGATATACTCTTTACCCAATTAGCCTTATGTTCGAGCATCCCACTAAATCCAGGAATAATGTCAAAGGTCGAAGTATCCAGTCACAATATGACTTGTTTGGAACTCTATTTACTCAATAGGCACTGGACTCTCAACATCCTGATTAAATCTAGCACAACTGAGCACTACTGACAATGACAAATCCTCTGATTAACAAGCTTAGACTGGGTACCACTAAACTAGCCACCCTTGCACATGTATCGTTTTCAGGTGAACCATAAACGCAAGAATACTCTTGATGAAACATCTAACTCATCATTCTATATTATTGCTTTTCATTCCAATACTCCGTATACCAATGTATCAACCATCTCTGCTTTATTTCTTTCGACACGGAAACCTTTACATGGAATTCATTACTAATCTCTTTACTTTGCAAATAAGATTACGATATTGCCCTAAGTAAATTAATGGCTCCTAACTTTCCTTATTTAGCATTGACGCTAGGGCTTCGATAGGGACAGAGTTGGGATTGACTTGAATTAACATGATTGCTTTCCTTTTGAGGCACTTATTGACAGAATGCTCGGGCCTGTGGCAGATATAGCAAAGTCCAGGGTGAACTTTCTTTCTTGAGCATTCGTTGATTAGAACAGAATCTTTTACCTAGACGCCTTTTCTTCAATTGGTTCTCTAGGCAAATTTCTTTCACAATTTCACCGCTCACTCTTGGTGTTATGTACTGGACTGAGGTATTTTCCGGTATATCCATGGCTATAGGAATTATGTGTTCTCTCTGTGGACATCGGTTAGCGTAATGGCCTTTTCTGTGACAGCGGTAGCACTCAATGCCACTCTTCTTGTGATTACTTCCTGATTCGCAACACATCCCTAGCAAAACGATCTTCTTCACCATACAAGGGACCTACTACGGGTGATTGGCCAATTACTGGTTTCTTGATCAAGGTCAACAGGTTCAGGAGGGTGCGTTTTTATTTCTCCACAGCGAATGCACGCACGATCTTCTAAATTGTTTGGTTGACAGTACTTCTTAGAACAATGTTTAGCTCTAGAACAAACTGCAGGGGTAGCGTTCCTCTCAATAATCTCAAGCCAATCCTCGGCTTCTAAAGGTGAAACATTTCCTTAAAACATTGGTGGACGAGTCTTTATAAATCTAATAACCTTGAGTCAACACAGGGATTATTATTAACAGTTCGAGATGCTTTGCTGGCATTAACTTGATTAGTCCTATTCTGTATTTGATTCATCATTGCTTGCCTCAACTGGGTCTGAGCGGCCAAAAACTCTTTGAAACTCCGTGTATCTATCGGTAGTGATGGTTGAAAAACTAATTCATCGTTGGAGTTTATACCGAGTTGATTTCTACTTCCACCGGCTCCATTGCTATCACTAAACTGAACCATCTGCTTGATTACCTCAAGGGGGTTAGGGAAGAGGGGAATAGCATAGGTAAGAAGCAAGAATCCTACACAAGGGAGATAGGTTTAACCCAATAACTTAAACAATCAATATTAATAACTTGGTATGGTTGCTTATATAAGCCTAAAAGCTTTGCAACACATACTGCACACTCAGCAATCAAGAAGAACCAATTCAACCTAAACACACAAAACTACCGTCTACATGGGCGACACTCCTATCTTAGGAAACGCGACTCCCACACATGAGTCCCAACTGGCTACTTGAAGCACTGAGTCTTCTAGCTCTTGAAACGCTTCATCGATCCGCTCTTCCATGAGCTTGATGATTCCTTCCGTCATGATCATTATGGTAGCAGCAGGCACTTGATGCTGTTTCCTAAGTGTGGTATATCGTTTTCTACTTAAGATAACTCAGGTAAGATCTTAACTCAATTCAGCTGAGGTAAGAGAAAGAAATTCCAGCAAGGGATAAGAAAGAATTTTTGGTAAGGACAGAAATAGAAGAATGAGATAAGTCAAGAACACATTATTCTTCTCGGTTAGGTCCTTTACTTTAGAGAATAATTTTGAAGGACCTATAGGGACGACCAACTATCTAGGGTCAAGACCTACAGTCAGTATGACTCTGATACCACCTCTGTCGGGATCCAAATATGCAAATCCGGACCCTCTGTGTATACTGCACTAGTCCAGAATCACGCTAGTGCACACAGGCTCAACATTAGTGAATATCACAATCATACATAGCGTAAATAAGATAAAAGACATAATATACTAAGTATTACTAGTGGAATGACCTTATGGTCAACTTACTTAGCAATGCCTCACAAGGCTGAACAACAAATTGAACTGCAGCGGAAATGAAGACGTAGATAACCCCTCAGTATACCACAAGCAACTGACAAGGCTCACACCCAAAACAATCGTCTCTTCATGGTACACATTCTTCAGCACTGATGATGTTGTAGGCAAGGGTGAGTACATAAAGCACTCAACAAGTTGTGCACAGAATGCAATTCTAACATAACTATAT
Organism: Guadua angustifolia; assembly: GCA_036346375.1. Taxonomy (NCBI): domain Eukaryota; kingdom Viridiplantae; phylum Streptophyta; class Magnoliopsida; order Poales; family Poaceae; genus Guadua; species Guadua angustifolia. The sequence goes on from CM070501.1 coordinate 5,191,014, forward strand.
GCAAGGCTTATTCCAAAGGAAGGCTAAGAGGTTCATTTGCAGTAAAGCAGCATTTATGAACAAGTACAGTATATAGATTGAAACGACAGTAAAAACAAATAACAGTAATAGATAGATTCAGCATTTCTCAAGTAAACCAAGATTTCTCATCCTAAGTCCAGATTCAACCTTCCATGGTAACCTGCCATCCATCCCAAGTTTTCATTTTGGAAAAGTCTAAACCCTTGACTGTAATCCCCGAGCATTGCTCAATACCGTGAGCACGGCTATCCGAATAGTTTGTACACTCTACAGAGGTTATGCACTTTACCCACACGACATGATAATCTCTTTTGTGCCTGGCTATTAGCACACTTCCTTTGGTGTGCTCATGACAAAGCCTTTACAATGCCCTGTCTTAACTCAGTACTACCCGCTAAGGTTTCAACACTGGTGGGACTGGTTATCACATCCAGGGCCCCCCTCTTGTGCCATCTGGGTTCATTAAAAAGGATGAACCACACCACCACTGGTAGTACCAAACTAAGACATTGCAAATTAGTCAGCTAGGCTGCCCCATAACAGACATGTGGTTGCATGACTGACTCAGGTCAAAGGCTCGCAAGGTGTCCTTAGGGTTGATCAAAGCAAGACATACACATACCCTCTGCTCATCGGGCCCACCCTGGAATACTGCCCTTGCCACTTGCTCCATTCTAAAATCATAACCACCCCAGTTGATTACCAAGCACCACGTGCCATCAACAATTCAATATCGTTGTGTGACATCCATTGCCACCACAACTCAATCTCATCGTGTGACCACACATGACACACAAATTCAGAACATTGTTCCCTATTCCATTAGTCAAGATTATTTATCAAAGGTTCAAGTACATGTGATGACGTGGCATGGCTAAGCAATTCTAATTCGATCTAACCATCCATGTTGATTTCATTATTAACCAACTATAGTGAACCAACCTAGGGTGACAATAGATCAAGGCATACAAATGACAAGGTAGGGTATAATTCAAAGGGTACATTAGCTAATCCCAAATTTAGGTTGAAATCATTTATACACATAAAATAACATGCAATAAAGTAAATCAAAATAGCAACTATTCTAGCTATGGGTGCAACATGATCAAAGCACAACTTGCCTTGGTTAAGCTCTTTATCTTGATCTAGAAACTGCTCCTAAGTTGCCAATCTCTCCTCCGAAGCCTCGCACAATTCAACGTCTACGCGAATCGAGAAGAAATAGCAAATAAAAACCAAGAACAAAGAACAAATGAACTCAAAAATTCAAACCAAAGCAACCATTAGGTAGATCTCAATTTTACAAATTTTTAGAAATTTGAATCACCTAAATCTGAGTTCATATGCAAAAGTTATAGCATTTAGAAGTTTGAAAATAAATTAAATTGAATTTCTAGATTTAATAGAATTATTTTTATAAAGAAAACTCGAATTAATGTGTCATGCTGACATCAGTCCTGGCCCGAATCAACCGGAGCGCGACACGTGGCCATGGACCCAGTCCACCGTGGATTCTCGGCTGGCATCGGTTGTGCCGGATGACGACACTGGCGTCGGCGAGACGCGGCGAGCATCCACGTCACGATCCGGCGGCTACCGCTTACGCACACGCAGCTCAATCTCGAACGCTCATCTAATCCAGCGGCGAACCTTACCCGAGGAGCACTTGTTCACACGGCGACGTGGCACGATCTGGCGGTCCGACGAAGATCGACGGTCAACGCCGCTCTGGTGCCGATGGCGACGATGGCAGCGGCTTCACCGTGACTTGAGGATGACGACCACCCGAACGGCGAACGAGACAACTCCGGCGAGGAAGAAATGGCAGCTTCGACGGGGCGCGACGTGAGGAGTCCGGATCTGGAACCCGTGCGGCGAACGGCGGCTCGACGATGATGAAAAACGAAGGAAACCACGGCAGCGCCCTAGCACAACTACGGTGAGCTCCTAGGGCTAGACGGCGGCGACTCAGAGGCGAAGACTAGAACTGCTAGCTGCGCGAGGCGGTGAGGAACATCGGGGTGTGGGTCACGGCTTTTATAGCCTCGGCATGCTCGCAAAAATGGAAACCCTAGCAGTCCGCGGCGAAGACGGCGAGCGGCGGTGAATTCGGAAACCCGAATCGGAGACGAAGACCGATAGACGTACGATCTACGATGGACGGTCACGATTACTCTCGAAGCGATACGATCTGATCCGCACTTTCCAAAATCAACGGACGCAATCCAACCCTTCGAAAATAATGCAATACAATCTCCACCGCACGATCTTGATCCGACGGCTTGAGCGCGTTAGGGTTTACGGATGAAAATGGCCGTCCGATCTGAGATCCAACGGTCCACACGCGAGGCGACGGTGAAGCGGGCTGACGAGCCGCATAGCGCTGGCCACATGCACGCACAGTGCTGGGCTCGGCCCAGTACTGTTCCGAAAGATTTTCCCGGGTTTTACGATTTAATTAATTCCCAAAAATACTTTAATTTGTTTTAAGCAGTAAAATAATCGGGAAAAATCCCAGAAAATACTCATAAATATTTTGAGACATTCTGGACTTAAATAAAATATTTTTGGCAAAACTTTATTTTAAACTTTTCTTTTTATAATTATGTCTTGACAAAACACAATATATTTTAATCTGAAAAAATTCAAATAAATCCAAAAAATTCCCAAAAATCATAAATTGCAATTAAATAATATTGAATAAATAAAAAGTCAAAATTTGGGATGTTACACTGTACTTTGCTCTGACCTGTTTCAGGTGCATGTGAAGGAGTATTTGTCGGAACCTGCAAAAAGAATACGGGCCCCAGCTGTGTTTACCTGTACTAGTCCCTAGATCAATAGCTAGTACACACAGATCATAACAGTATGGACCATAACGATGCGATAAATAAAGATTTAATTCAGAGTACTGGCCGACATGGCCTGTTATTACAAAAGTTGGACCCGTAGGTCATACAGCAGCGGAAACATTAAACTGGCAAATAAACTTGACGAAGCGAAGTCCAAAACACCACAGGCAAAGACTGGAGAAAACACGATCCTAGACGTCCGAATGATCCTCCTCTTCAAAGCCTTTATCGCAGATGTCGAACGGTGGGATGCAGGCTCTTGAATAACTATCTCTGATCTCCTGATCTGCTTTATGGAATAAGCAGCCCCGCAATGAAATGCGAGGGTGAGTATGCAACATACTCCACAAGTCCGGAAAGAAATGCAGTATGTAGATTAATTCAAGGGAAGGAATTGGTTAATTTTCCAAAAAGCCAATTTTTAAGATTTTCTCCTAGAATTTTGAAGAGCGGTTTTCAAAGGTATTTTCTTTTAAGAAATGAGAGTTTCAAACTTTTCAGGACACGGCTCCAACCGTGGAAAAACAAAACATAAACCAACTCACGGCATCGGCCATGGTTTTATTTTAAGAATACTTTTCCACAGCACCAACCGTGGTTTTCTTTTGAAATCTTTTCCTCGTGGCTCCAACCATGGACTTTTATCAAACCAAAACATTCACAGCTTCAACCGTGCTTCATTTTATAAAAATTTGATTTTGAAACCAAATAGGAAAATCTACCATGCGATAACGCCCTTTGTCCACCCTTGACCGTGGGTACGGCTATTCGAATAGTTTGTTTACTCTGCAGAGTTTGCACGCTTTACCCGCGAGAGATATTTCACTCTTTTTGGTCATACACTTCCTTTAGCATATAACCCCAAGTGAAAATCACAAGGCCATTTCTCTAGCTACATCTTCACTAAGTCACGCTCACTGAGGTTTCACCGCCAAATGGCTACAACCATAATGGAAGCCCCCTCTTGCGCCTGTAGGACTCCTGTGGCTACAACCACGCCTACTCCACCGTCTGGCATGCCTTAATTAAGTTTTCACTAGTTACTCGGCCAGGTCCGTCCCATACCAGAACCCGCGGCCGCACTATTGTACAATGTTTGACAATCACAAGGGATCGGTCCTTAGGGTGACTAGGGTGGTACATACTCAAATCCGAGTCTCGTGCATTCTGCACCCACCTTGCAACCTTCCACCCTATTCAAGTTTTAAAATACCAAATCTTTTCTTTTATTTTACCAAACTGACAGCACCAACTGCCCTTTTTAAATAATATTTTCACTCAATCATGTAGAATTTCAAGTAACAAGCCTTCAGTTAAATATACAAATAGTATTTAGCATAACTAAGCACTACTATTATACTAAACAAGGTGTCAAGCCATTTATATTATAATTAGTCATTCTAGGGCAGCCAAAGGACAGATGGATTAATATGTAGCAAGCATACATATTAACAAGGTATTTAACTACAATCTATCAATATATATATATATATATATATATTTGTAATCAACATAGCTTGCAAGTTTGTAAATCTACAAAGCATTTCTAAACATGGATCAACATGCTTCAAGGGAACTTGTAAAAATTTGCTAGAAACTTGCCTTGGTCAGTGAGGATATGAAAGTCCTGAGGTTCGGCAACAGCGTCGACGGCTCTGGCGATTTCTTCGGCTACGCACAAAACGGTACAACCAAATAAATAAAATAAAACCAAAAAAATCCAAAAATTATAAAATTAGTACTGGCAGGAAGGTATTGAATTTAAATGAATTTAGGAATTTGAACGGAGTGATTTGGAGTTCAGATGACAAAGTTATAAGCATTTGGATTCTAAAAATGCTGAAAAAAGACAAACGAGGGAATATTCTAGAGCATCTTCTTTCCTTGGATTTTCCTGATTTTGCTTTACTCATTGACATGTAGGGCCGGCTGTCATACACTAGTGCTTCTTCCTCATGGGGAAGGAACAGAGAACGTGGGGGGTGGAGTAGGTCTTGGTGGACTCGGGGAGGTGGTGCACCGGTAGTTTGGGAGGATGGTGGAGTTCTTCGGCAATTGTGGCATCTTACGGCAATGCAGATCGAAATAAATAAAAAAATTTCAGGACATGGAATAGCAAAAATAAAGTGAGCACCGTGTAGAATGCGATGAGACGAACCTAGCGGTGTTGCCGGATTTCGGAGAGGATCAACAGTTTGCAAGAAATCGACGAAGGACGACGCTCCAATCGGAAACTTCAACCGCGAAATTCGTCGTCGTGCTGCAACGAAATCCGAATTTGATTGAGGGCTTTTGATCGTGGCGACGACGCGCACACGGTGACGTGAACGGAATTGCAATCGCCTCACCGGATCAAAAGTTGCCGCGGCGATGTCGACGGAGGACGACCGACGTCGGTTTCTTCGAGCTCCCAAAAGATTGAAGTGGAGATACTGAGAGAGGATGTGAGCACCGAGTAGAGGATGCTGGGACACTCTTATAGGAGGTGGTGGCACTCGAAAAGATGGAGAAATGGCCGCGCAATCAAAGAAATAATGATCTTGATTTGAATACTTATTGCGGTGGTTTTGGGACGTTTCGGGGAGGGAGAAGGCCGGGAATGAATTCCTTCCGATCACACCTTCCAAACGCAACCGGAATCACTTGATTTGGTGCACTAATGAAGAAGTTATGATAATTGGAAATTTGAAAGCCAAGCACGGGAGAAACAACTTCTCTGTACTAAAGTTTGCATGAGGAAGATGAACAGTATTCGCCACGTGGCGTTCTCCCATTGGCTAGGATTTGAATGGCGTGCGAGATAAATTAGCAAAAATAGTCTAAAAATCCTAGAAAAATTTCTAAAACTATTAGGGAATAAATAGAACCTAATAAAATTGGTTTCACAGATTTTGGATGAAATTTTGAATTTAGATAATTCCGGGACGAATAAAATGAATTTGATGAAATGGCGCGAGAGACAAAATACCAGAGGGATTCTATAAATCTTGGAAAAATTCCCAAAATCATTTTAGAATATTTGGAACCTAATTCTATGAATTTTGTGATTTTTGGAGTATTTTGGAACTCGAGTGAAATTTCGATTAAGGACCAAAATTGGGAATTCTGACTTTGCGGATGGTAAAGGATTGAACTTTAATTTTGGAAGGATATGGATGCTAGGTTAATTAGAACACCGAGGAAAAACCAAATTTTGAAATTAATTAATTTTAAATTGACTTTAGGCAAAAGACTGAAATCGGGGATGTTACAGTATTGGAAGTAGTGGGGCACTGGCTGTTGTGGGAGGAGCTTAGTTGTTGGGATTCGAATATGCAAATCTGACCCCTTTGTGTATTCTGCACTAGTTTAGAATTACACTAGTGCACACATGCTCAACAGAGATGAATATAACAATCATTCTCAATGATAATATAAATAAGACTTTATCAAATTAAATATAACTGTTAAACGACCTTATGGTCCACCTTACATGAGTGCGTCACACATGGTTAAGACTGAAAAATAAATGAAATAGCATCAAAATAATTTATTCGTAATAACCTTTCAATTTACCATAGGCATAACAAGGTTCGTACCTTAGTTGTCCACTTCCTCTTGAAACTCCTCATACCTTCCAACTAGTAATTTGTTGTTGTAAGGACTAAGTATATAAAGCATTCAACAAGTTGTGCATGGAATGCATATCTAATACACTATATGCATGATTTATTCCAAAGGAATGGCTAACATGGTTATTTTGCAATAAAGTAGCATTTATAAAAGAATAACATAAATAGATTGAAATGATAGTAAAATAAATAATAATAATAGTAAATTTCTTAGTTATTTTTCAAATAACCTAACTCACAAACTTAAACCAATTTTCACACTTCCCTAGGCATACAGCCTCTATTCCTAAATTTATTTTAATAGAATCTAACCCTTGACTGTAATCAGTGAGCATTGCTTAAAACTGTGAATCTGGCTATTTCAATAAGTTTGACACTCTGCAGAGATTATGCACCTTACCCACAAGATACAATCATACATGACAAAGACAAGTGATCATAACAAAGTCTTTCCAATGCTCTATTTAAGCCCAGTACTACTCGCTAAGGATTCAACACTGATGGGACTGGTTACCACATTCAAAGCCCTCTTGCGCCATATGAGTCTACCCACACACTCGAAACCCACACTACCACGACAGTACCAAAGCCTAGACATGATAAATTAATCAACTAGGTCTATCGCATACTAGACATGTAGTTGTACGAATAACTCAGTTCAAATGCTTGCAAAGTTAAGTCCTTGATTGACTAAGGCAAGACTAACCAAAAATTCATCATCACCATTATACTATCATTTTCTAATTATCAAAATAATGCGACCGCCCAAGTGCCACATTGGCCTACCATTAAATCACAACTGTTGCCACTTGCCTCAGTCTAATCATTTTACCACCCCAGCTAATTACCATGCACCACGTGTGTAACATCCCAAAATTTACTTTAAATATATCTATGGCACTTTTGAATTATTTGAAATTTTCTGAATCTGTTTGAAATTTATTAAAATTAAGTTGTCTTTGAATTTATTATATAAAATAACGATCCTGCATTTCACGTGCGCTTAAATTTCAAATTTAGTTTAAAATAATAACATTTGAAAAATAAGGATGTTTCTTTCAAATACCTTCAAAAACTAGATTATAAATTAAATTTGTCGATTATATTAAAAACTGTACAAGTGTCTAATCCACTAAAAGAATTTTTGCAGAAAATCTATATACCAAAAAATCACGAAACCAACTTCGTTAAGTTCCAAATATTCCCTATTATTTTAGAGATTTTTTCCAAGATTTTTAGAGCCTTTTGCTATTTTATCCTAACCGTATTGTTCCAACACTATTCAAATTCGAATTTAACCGACAAATACGTGAATGCATGGACTTCGTACATGTGAATTATTCTTCCTCGCCGTTTCAATCCTTCAATTACCACCGCTTCCTTTTCAGTTTCTAGCAATGCTATTCTTCTTAGAAAATGCCCGCTCATTTCAAATTTTCGATTTGTTCATTTCTGACGTTTTCCATTCCCACCATCATGCACCATTTCCTCTACCTTCTTGATTCATCACGACTTGATTCCAGCCATTTCTAGTCACGATTTGCACCATCGGTTTTTAGTCACATATGTAAAACATCATCGTTCCTTTTGCCTTCATTCTTCTACCGAAGTTCATTTGTTTTTGTTATTTTGTGCGAACCACGTACGTCTCAGTAGCCAAGTCTCTGCAAGAATCTTTGTTCTTTGTCACCATTAGTATCGCCGTCGTTGCGCGGTGCACTCTCCGACCTCGTCTTTTCCTCGTATTGCCGCCGACTACACTCCGGCGTTCGACCGATCGATCGCGCCATGGATTGCCGATTTCATCGCCTGGACGTCTTCTCCTGTGTCACCGCCGTCGCTACTACCGCCGAACGGTACCTCTTTTCTCTTGCGTACGCTTTGTCTCTGTTTTGATCTCGTTGATCCTGTGTATTCGCACATATAATTCGCATATATATATTAGGAAGATTAGCGTGTATGATTTCTCTATATGCATGAACACATGTGTTATGGTCGGCAGATGCATATATATATGTATATATATAGATTAGTCAGATGGATGTGATAATACGTAGATATATGGTTGAACAGACGCATATATAGACATGTTAGTGTATATATGTTAACAATCGACTCTTTCCCAATATTATTCTGTTGGTTTCTGCGTCGCCTCCATCTTCTTGGCAGCGCCATCACGGCGCCGTCGCCTCGGTGGCCTCTTGCCGCCGCCACTCGCCTACCCCATCGCTGTGAATGCTTGCCTTGGCCTGCGCCTCTGCCTGCGTCAAGGGCCTTGTGCTTCGCCTCCACTCTCTACGGCACCCGCGCCGCCATCCGCGAGATGCCTTCGCCACCATCTCCTCAGATGACCTCCACGGCGTCGGGGCACATGTGTGCTTCGCCGGTGTCCAGAACGGAACAAAAACCAAAGAAATAGAAGAATATGCATATACATGATGAACAGTGCCATGCATGTATGGCTAGATAAATTTTGTACGTAAATTTCTAACTAAATTGCGGATTTTATCTTTTTCGCTACAAATTCGTTATAAGTCCAAATTGTATGCAACAAATTTTGTAAATTAGTAAATATTAATACCTAGCCACAGTAATTTTTATGAAATTTTATAAATGAATTTATACTGTTAAAATATTCAAGGAAAGTCCAAATTATGAATTTTGTAGCTCTTAAACTATACGTTCAAAAGTGTCAAAATAAATTTTATAAATCTTAGAAAATGCTAAACTAATTATCTAGAAGTTTTCATGAAGTTACGAATTAGTTTGATTTATCGTATTTTTCCGAATGTGTGTTTGTACGTTGTTTTACGTGTTTATTTGGTTCTTTATCTGTTATGCGTAGACGTTGAGCTGTGTGAGAACGCGGATTTCGAGGATCAAGCTCCAGACCAAGACTCGCTGCTTTTCGAAGGCAAGTTATGCTTTGACCATTTTGATCCTATGTTTTGAAATGTATTTTATTTTAAGCTATGCATGCTAATCCAACTAAAAATTGATTTAATTATTTTGGGTGAACTAGCTAACCAACCAAATTGTTTATGCCACCTTGATATTATTTGTATGCCATGATTCCTTGATAACCTAAGTTTGGTAATGATAGTTGGTTAATGATGTGCCAACACGGGAGGCTAGACCGTGAATAGTTGCTTAGTCATGCATACTACGTGAATAATCTTTTTGAATACAAAAGCAACTTGATTAAAGAATGGTGAATACTTTTTGATAAAAGTGGAATGCAACAGGTAATAATGTTGGAATGTAGAGACCTGTGTGGTTCTACAGAAAAGATGATTACGGGCATGTGTTGCACCGTTAAATAACCTGGGGTGGAATTGATTTGGACTGGGGCAAGTGGACCGAGGCTTTGTGCCAGTTGGGCCTTTGTGGCAACAGGGGTTGGGTTGACTGTGGTGAGGGCTATGTGCCAAATTGAGAGAAGGATGTCTTGCCTTGGTCAGTTAAGGACCTTACCTTGCAAGCCTTTGACCTGAGTCTCTCGTACAACCACATGTCTGAATGGGAAGACCTAGCTTAGTAGGGTTCCGATGTCTTACCTTTGATACCTCGGGGTGGCGCTATTACGGGGTAATCATGCGGGAGCGTGCCTGTGCTTCGGCTTGGTACCCGTTCAACGGTGTTTGTTTGTCCTATACTTTGGCTTTGAGTGAGGGAAGTGATAGTGAAGACAACACGGAGAGGTTCTTAGGCTAAGATAGAAGTTTCTGAAAAGCTTTGTTACGGTTAATCGCCTTTGTGGTGTGCGACTGTATCTTGTGGATAAAGTGTACAACCTCTGCAGAGTGTCAAAACCGCTCGAATAGCCGAGTCCACAGATCGACAATGCTCGGGAATTACAGTCAATGGGTAGTGTTTGAAAATAAAATGGGAGGGAAGACTGTGTGTCAAAAGAAAATGAGTAGGGGCTGTGTGTCCAAAACAATGAGGAAAACAGATTGAGGAATATAATGATTATATAGTCTTGATGCTTTTAATCTAAATAGATAATAATTTAAAATATGGTTGCAAAAGCAAAATAACCAGAAAAGCCATTCCTTCATAAGAAGCCATGCATGTAGTAAATAGATCTGCATTTGTGCATGACTTGTTGAGTACGTGTGTACTCACCCTTGCGGACAAACTTACCAGAAGAAGAAACTACGCCTGCATATGAAGAGGAGTTCGTTGAAGGGTGGAGAACTAGGGAATCAAGCCTCGGTCGGTACCTGTGGAAAAGATGGAGCACCACGAAGATTTATTTTATTCATTTGTTGAACTATGTTACTCAATATTGTAAGCCCTGTGGCGATTATTGTAAGGATGACCATAAGGTCGTACACTCGCTTATATACATGCTTGAAATACATATTTGATATTCCATTGTGTATGATGTGATATTATACCTGTTTAGCTTTGTGTGCACTAGCGCGATCTCGACTAGTGCAGAATACACAGAGTGTCTGAATTTGTAAATTCGGGGCACGACAACGTGCCATCAACAACATTGTGTGACAAAACTTGACACACATATTCATAAACATGTTATATATTCCATTAAGCAAGATTAACCATTTCAAATAAAATGGTATCAATAACTCGTTACGTGGCTAAGCAAACTATCATGTTCTACCTAACCCACATTGGCAATTAATAGCTATCAATTAGTAAATAACTATAAATTATGATATACAAATGACAAGGTAGATATAACTTAAATTGGATGAATAGCTAATCCCAAATTAATTAAAACAAGTATTATGAATTAACATGCAATAGTTTAAAATAATATAACTTTAGAAACATGGGTTCAACATGATCAAAGCACAACTTGCCTTCAAAGAGCTTTGGATCCTGCTCTGGACCTGATTCTTGGGTTGGCTCCTCACTTATAAATACCTCGGGTACCTTGACGTCTACATGAGATGAGCAATAAAGCAATAAATTAAAAAAAAAAGAGGAAACTCAATTGGAGTTCGTATAAGAGAGAACAAGCTATTCAAAGTTTAAAATAAAAGAAAAATGTTGAAAATAGTAAAATCTAAAATAATGAATTATTTTCTACTGAAAGATTGCTTTATGATGTCAGTAGACACTTGGGCCAATCACAAAGTGACACGTGTTACCAGTGTATAGACTCGGTCCACGGAACCGATCTGGTTCATGATGAACCCGTACACTATGCTCGTGCACCAACTGATGCAAGACTGATGCATGGGCTGATGTCAGTAGCACACGCGGCACATCCTGAGTGCGACACATGGTAAGACACGGTTAGTGTGACGTGCAGTGGGATCCTACCCGTCCGTTTCAAATTGGGTGGCCAAGATTAACGATGAGGCTCCCGACACACGGCAAACTATGATGGCAACACCTAGCTCCATTGCAACCATCCAGATCTAATCTAGCGGCTATGGCTATGCGACAAAAGCGAAGCGATGCAGTGATGTGGCTACCCCAGTGCACGACACGTGGTGTGATCAGATGCGTCCATTTGAAATCGGACGGCCAAGGTGGCAATGCTCATAGTTTCTATAGGCTCAACATGTGGCTTGATCTCAACCATCTACTTTAGATCTAACAGCCAAGGCTGACTGTGAACAGATGAAATGACATGGCACACACGGCTAGATCTGTAGCGTTGCTTTGGAATCTGACAGTCATCGAGCTTTGAACGACGATCATGGCATGATCATGAAAGTCTCACCGGCAGTGGAGACGACAACCACGATGATGACAATTCCAGGCTTCTTTGGTAACATTGCCAAGCAAGGTCAACATGTCTTGGTGCAGTGAACCTAATGGCACTCACAGTGATGGCGGAGACTGCTCAACAGTTGTGAAATCTTGCTCAAAACAAATGGTGGCTTCCTCTGGAAATTTGGCAAGCTCATGTGGGCAACCTGCGGTGTCCCGGTTTGTATGCTCTAGGCAAAAGGTGCGGTGTAGCTTGGCGATTCATGCACGGGTGATGGTGCCTTAAATAGGGCCCTCAATAGGTGTGCAACAGCCAAACACAGAGTCTGAGATTCACTAGGATATGGTGGCACGGCAATGTTCTGTTTGGATATGGCGACTGCGACACAGACCAATCCAGACCGACCACATGGCGAGCATCGGACGACACAAAGCGTAGGGATGACATGGTTGATCGCGGGCTGTTGGATCAAAATCGACGGCTTGTGATCTAGGGTTTTGGTGAGGCAGGCTGGTGCGGGACTGGGCTGGGCTGGCAGCATAGGTAGTTGGGCTTGGCTCGGCCCAACACAGTTTTGAGAACATTTTAAAACATTTTCAAATTAAATTAATTTTTAAATTCAATAAAGCCAAATAAAATGGCAACAATACCTGAAAAGTTCTAGAAAATACTTTAGGACATTTAGAACTCAAATAAAATATTTTTGACAAAACTTTATTTAAACTTTGTAGATTTTTAAATAACTTTAACAGGAGGCTTAATTCAAATAAATCCAAAATAAATTAAATCAATTCCATAAATTTAGAAAAATATAAAATACATATTAAATCTATAAAATGCAAAAACTGGGATGTTACATTAGTGCGGAGGCTCAGCTAGAAGTATTATATGGAGCCTTTGATTGCAATTGGTTGGATCAACCTACAAAAGAACCGCCAAAATTTCCGCATGTCTTGGATTGTCATCCTTATACTTCTCATTCAGCTTTATAAGTAAGATGAAACAAGCGAGTGATAGAACTGTACTCCTTATAATCAAGTATATCTTGAATTTCATGTTTTAAACCACCCAAAAATAAGCCATCTTAGCATCTTCAATTTCTTCTAATCCACAACATGACTACCTAGTTTGCAATTCTTGGTAGTAATCCTCTTCAGAACTAGTACCTTGGTTTAAACATTACAATTTTTTTAGCAAATCATGATAATAATATGAAGGTACAAATCTATATCTCGTAGCTCTCTTTAATGCATTCTATGCTCTAAGTATGTACTAAATATTACGACAATATTTACTCCTCCAAATATATGCAAAATCTGTAAACTCACTAGTAGCAGCCCTAACTTTCTTATCTTCAAGAAAAACATAGCAGGCAAATTTTTGCTCTAGGCTAACTTCCATATGAGATATGCATCAGGATCATACTTTTCAGCAAAAGGAGGCATAGTAAATTTAGTTTTACCAAGTGGGTCATCACGGTCACGTACCTCTCATAGTGGTGGATCTCTTCTCATATGTTGGTGATTGAATCGACATTGCCGATGATCACGATCAATGTTGGGATTGGATCCTCCATCGCACTCCGTATCAACAACATAGTGATTTCCTTCATCATCGACTTCTTCTTCTACTTCTTCAACCCATGAGTGAGCAACGGAAGGGGTATGACATTGTTGTGATACGCTGGTAGTAGCAGGAGCAAAAGTAGGGGTAGCCGGTAGTGGAGCTCTCTCTAGCTGTTCTACACGTGTAGCAATCATAGCAAGCTCACCATTTGTGCGATCTAGAGCCCCCACAATATGCTTTGAATGTTGATTTAGAAAGTGTGAAAAGAGTTGTATGATTCACTTTGTACGAGGCATGAGAGGCGCATCCTCATCGGTATAATCAGTGGAACCTGCCATTGTTAGTAGAAGACCAGAAATAAATCACAAGTATATGCCCCTATCAATTACTAGGTACTAGAGTTTTCAAGTCCCTCACACTCAAGCTTTTATGAAGTTCTTACCAATTCTTACCAAGCAAACAGGAGATCACTGGCAAGTAGGGTCGGTGTCAAACGATCTCGATCTGAATATTGGATAGAGTGATTGCAAGTGAACGGCACCTAGATGAAGGTAGAAAGTGTAGCTTGATAGGCTTAAATAAGGTAGCAAGGATTAGCAATAATTAAATCAGAGAATTCAAAGTTAAAAAATTGTTCAAGATGGTAGTCAATAGTATGCGGGTCTTAGGCTAGACCGTACCACAGATACAAGCCTAGAACACTAGAGAAAAACATGCTATGGCACAGCAAAAAAGAGAGGGCAGTACTTTTGAGTTTTTTTTCAAAAGTGCTTGTTGGCGAAAACTATGTGGTACTGTTCAAAGTTGCTCTATGGCACAAAACAACGTGGTGCATGCAGGCGAGGGGTGGAGGGTAAAAAGGTCTCTCTCTCTCTCTCTCTCAAATCAGGACAATAAATCCAACTCCAACACGAGACTAATTATGTTCAAATTCTATAGGATAAAGAACCGACTAGAGGGGAGTGAATAGGAGATTTTAAAATTCTTTGGCACTCATTCAATAATTTACAAGAATTATATGAATTACAATTCTAAAATAATCTAAAGTCTAAATGAACTAGTTCTTACTATGAATATGAAGAACCTAAGTCTAGGCAAAGGTACACACTTAGTAATATGATCAATCACTAGAATCGCTGAGGATATAGATTTGCACAAGTATGAAGAGACAATAATCAAATCACACAATTTGAGACAAGGAAATTTTTTTCATGGTCTCGAGACTTGCTGGTCTCTCCTACTCCATGTTGAGGAAACTAGAACGAATCAAGTAGGCTCCTTGCGCAATTGAGCCTCTCTCGATCACTAGTGGTAGCTCTTCCTCATTCCGGGTAGGCGAGCTCTGACCTTCACACAATACAAGGCCTCTTCACAAGCTTCTTTGAAGAGATCGCTGGTTCCACACCTCCAAGCCGTCTAGGAGATGGCAACCTCCAAGTGAATAGACCTTGAAAGTTGCTTGAGGTTGATCAAGTGTCTAAATGGCTCTAGAATGAAAGCTCACACTTGAATTCCCACACTAACTCAAAATGATAATTTAATGCACTAGAGGTGGTGAGAACTAACAAGGGCTCACAAATATGCAATAAATGACCAAGAATATCTCGCTACAAGTGGGGGTGTATTTATAGCCCCAACCATAAAACTAGCCATTGGTACCAAAATTTCAAAAAATTCAAGAAAATCGGCACTACCGCCCATGTGGGGCCGATAGTGCTGGCCTCAGGTCTAATAGTCGATTGTATCTTTAAATGTTATGGAAAATAGTTATTGTTAAAGTACCATGGCACTACTACCCATGTAGAACTGGTAGTGCCAGCCTCAAGAACCAAAAATGCACATTTTGGACCCTCTCTGGAAAGTACCTACTGACCCCCAGGCCTAGTACTACCGCTCATGCAACAGTACCACTCCTAGTTGAGCGGTAGTGCTAGCCATGGGGTCAACACTCCAAAATGATGTTCTCTGTAAAATAACTACCGGCCAATAGGGCTGGTACTATCGCTCACGCTGCAGTACCGCTCCTAGTAGTGCAGTAGTGCTAGCCATGGGGTCAATATCCCAAAATGGCATTCTCTATAAAATAACTACCGACCAATAGGGCCGGTACTGCCACCCATGCGGCAGTTTGGCTCTTAGTAGGGTGGTAGCTCTGGCCAACCTGTTATTCAGAGGTTTTTTAGATTAATTTTTAAAAGTACCATATGATTAATGTATGAGTATAACACCCCGGCACCACACGTGCCCAAAGTGTTACCAAAACCTATAATAAATCTAGACAAGGAAGATCAAACTCTAATAGTACCCCGAAATCCATTAAAAATTTCGGTAGCACCTCCCCTAAAATAGTGGACCTCCACTCAGCAGACAAAAGAGAATATTCATCATATACATTCTAATAACAACCACCACACGACATCAAACAACCAACATTACCATCTAAGTGTAATATCATCAATCATCAAGTAAAACTCATCTACAACATGATTACATAATAAATTCAACTAGTTATCAAAATGTACTGAATAACCAACTAATCCTTTAACATGTCATGTGTGTGTGAGAGGTGCAGCTAAGTCCCATCCCGGCAAGTCGCTCTTAGGTACCTAAAACATTAAACAAATAAGCGTGAGTTCAAAGACTCAGCAAAGTGCAACAAGTAATAATATCAATACCAATTAAAATATTTAAACCAGTAACATGCTCCTATCTATTATACCAAATTAACAAGTACATAAACAAAGAAATCACCATCTGTTACCTCATCAACTACATTGCTCACTTATTTCACATACCTCATTAGACAACATTGGATGACTTCACGACTCGATCCATTCTTAACCTGCAAATTACCCTCAACTCAAGGATCATCAGTTGTCATCCATCATTAATAGTACCAAACAATGCATCCGACATAACCATATTACACACAATTTATCACACATCTTATTAAATACTTTTGGGTGAGCCCACGGCCCTAACCCACCTCCACACATTACCACTCATCACAATAGCCATTAATAGTAATGCTATGCAATGCGAATATGGTTGAATGCTCATATGCACCTTTTAAGACTTATACCGGTATAGCCGAGGGAACACCCGTCGATGTTCACCCTCTATCTCCATCTCGTGGAGATGCCTACTCTTACTGTCTCGCTCCCATCCACCTCGATAGATGGGACTACGAGGTAGGACTTACTCTGTGGCGTTCCGGATTAGTCATAACTTTCTCACCGACCTCACCAGATTAGTTATGACTTTCTCACCGACTTGGCCCATGAAATTTCTTGGATATGAATGAGAATGATGCATTGCTTCTCATTATGTACATTACACATTCATTTAACCATCACCAATATCTTTCATCTCATAAACATTTCATATTTGTCATATAAGCAAGTATGATCAATCAACAACAGTAAGAAAAAGGAACAGGGTATTAAGTTTTAACATTAAATACCACCAAATCATCCTACTATTTTACATGCACTTACCTTTAACCGTAAGAAGTGAAGTGGCGGGAACGAGAAGCCATTCTCGAAGCTACACCACCTGGAAACACGATTACGCACTCAATTTCACAAGTTCTAGAGTCAACAAACAATAACAAACAACACATTTACTCCCTAACTCAAATTTGCCACAAACTCTGAATTCATACAAAACTAGTTTGGATAGCCCACTTAGCCACAACACAACTATTGCTATACAACTTCAATTTAAGCAAACAAGGACATTTTAAGCAACTACACTAAAATTCTCATCTATTTTTAGGCAATTGAAAATTCCAACTCAGCTTCTAACTTATCCTAAATCACAGAACAAAATTGAATTTGCTACTAGTCAAAATTTGGACAGCAAAAAGTAAAACTTGCATAACTTTTTAATGGTTGAACCAAATTGAGTAAACTCAGTTTCTAAATAATCACAAGAGGATAATCTACAACTCTATTATAGCCATTTATTCAGAAGATGCATTACTAATTCCCATATTAGAGATGAACAGAGGTTATACGCATTAACAGTAATTCTGAACAGCAGGTACTAAAATGAACATAACTTCTAATTGGCTAAGTAAAAACTTGCATTCTTGGGATCCAAATGACCACAAGAGGATAACCTATAGTTACCCCATAGCAATTTGCTGAACACCTAAAATAAAAATCCTCAAACTGCCCTCTGAACTTCAGACCAACTCTGAACTTTTAGCAGAGATTGCAGTACTGGACAGTAACTTCAACAGGCCATAACTTTTGATTCCTAACTCCAAATAAAGAAAACAAATACATTTTCTAAATCTACAGGAAATTTTCTACATTTATTTAGACAAACAAAAAACATAATTCAGCCTGTAGATATGCTTAATCTTCAGCTGAACATTTCAGCCCCACTAGCAGCCAAATCTGGACAGCAAACACTAAAAATGGCATAACATTTAATTGGCTTAATGAATATTTGTGTGTTCTTATACTCAAATTAAAGAGAATTCGACGATCTACAACTTTCTCTATATCTAAATACTCAAGAAATGATTTTACCTTGCCTAAATTGGTGCTACAAAACGGCTGACGAATCTGCACGAAAACAACACAGGGTTCCCTCCATTCTAGAGCTAGATTCCCTCCAAAATCCCCAAATCTAGGAACCCTAAAGCCATTACAACCAGGAAACACCTCTATTAGGGCAGCAAGCTCACCTCCAAACCTTGAAATCTTCATCTCCTTGCACATGAGGAAGAAGAGGGAGGGGAAGGCTGCTGCTCTCTCCAGGGGGAAGGAGGGGGCGCCGGCCATGGGAAGGAGCAGGGAGGGCGCCATCTTGGGGGAGCTATGCAGGGGAGTGACTCACAGGAGAGGGAGGAGGAGGCTGGCATGGGAAGGGCAGGCGCCAGCCAAGGGAGGAGGAGAAGCACTCGGTTGGGGGAGGAAGAAAAGAAGCTGTCAGGTGGGGAAAAGGCAGGAAAGGGGAGAAAAGAAATGGGTTGGGGGAAAGTTTCATCTGCAACAGAGAGAAAAAATCATCAGCGACATTACAATGAGCATGCATTTGAGCCATAAAACTTAATTCACATCAAACTACTAACCAAGGTCCCTCTTAATACTACAACACCTACTCTAGCAACCCGATCTTTTCTCCAAACACTAAGATCGGTGAAAACTATGAAAAGATCCTAAATCCTTCATACCTTGGCATTTAGCTTGACACTTGATTTCCTTTGTGCTTCATGATTCTATTCCTTTTGTGCAATTTGCCGAACTAACCTATTTTTCATTTCTTCAAGGGAACTATTTGTCCTTAACAACACTTTTGTCATTAATTACCAAAACTTAAGACAAATTTAGAGGCCTAGATGATTTAAATTCTTCTTCCATAATCTTTCCCCTTTTTACTTTCCTTATTTTTTGAACAGAATCTGGCCTCTTCTGATCTGATTCGATTCAAACTCAAATTCTTTCCTGATCCAATCTGCACCTTGCTTTTTCTATCTTCTTTTTCTCCAAGGCGCAGCGTGCAACAGGAGACGTGGGTTGGGTGACATCATGCATCCAAAGTGAAGGCAAAGTAGGTGCGGTGAGATGATAGTGGTGTTTACTATAGTGTCGTGAAAGTGAAGGTGACTAGAACTCGAAACTCTAAGGATCTAGACACTACAACTAGCGACTTGACACAACGATGCAACCAAAGATTCAACAATACAAAAACAAAAAAGAAATTATAAGGCATAGATTGGTTTGGACAGCAGATGATCAAACCCTAATATTATTTTTGTGTGGCTTTTTCTAGACTCTAGGATAAAATAATCTAATCTATAAAAGCAGTAAATTCTCATCCATAAACTTATGCTTTGATGCCACCTGATGTGGCTCTTTGGGTCCCGATCTTTCGATGAGAAGGATATTTGCGATTTGTGGAGATGACTCTCATGATCTAGCTATCAAGTGTATTGTCGGGACCCGAATCTGCAAATCCGAACCCTCTGTATATTCTGCACTAGTCCAGGATCACGCTAGTGCACATAGTCTCAACATAGATGAAATATCACAATCATACACAACGTAATAATAAAAGTAACTCAATTACAAAATATAAAACTATTGAACGACCTTAAGGTCAACCTTACACTTGAGAGGCCTTGATGGTTTTAACTCTAAATAGGTAAACAGCAGCGGAACGAAGAGCGTTGGTGAATCCCATCAATATACCATAGGCAACTGACAAGGTTCAACTCCTAGATATTCGCCTCCTCGTGGAACTTCTCCTCCTTCGAAGTTGTAGTCATCTTCCCATCTGATCGTTTGTTGTTTGCAAGGGGGGTAAGTACACACCGTACTCAACAAGTCATGCACAGAATGCAGTTCTATTACTACATGCATGGCTTATTCCAAAGAAATGGCTGAATGGTTCTTTTGCAATAAAGCAGCATTCACAAATAATCATTGTAGATAGAAAAGCAGTAAAACAAATAATACCCATAATAAATTTCGTAATCATTCTCAAGTAAAGCATTTCTCATCCTTAACCAATTTCCATATCACATTGTCCACATTCCCAGTCTTATTTTTATCAAAATCTAACCCTTGACTGTAATCCCCGAGCAATGTTCCATACCGTGAACACGGCTATTCGAATAGTTTGTACACTCTGCAGAGGTTATACACTTTACCCACAAGATATAATCAACTCACCATGTCAGCCGTGAATCGCCATACAAGAGTATGCGAATGAGCGATTATAACAAAGCCTTTCCGAAACTTCCATCCTCGCATGCGTACCTCCCGATATAGTTCCCACTGTCCCTTCTCTTGCATAGAGCAGAAATACAGGGCCAACGTATACCGTTGAAGAGATGTAAGACCACAATGGTAAACACTACACCCTTCTTCCCACATCCACAAATACAAAACCACCTGAGGTCTCACATGCTAAGACTTCGGAATCATACTCAACTAGGTCTGTCCCATACCAGCCATGTGGTTGTATGTTAGGCTCAGTTCAAAGGCTTGCAAGGTTAAGTCCTTAATTTCGACCAAGGCAAGACTACCCCGAATAATTCACCAACAATACCATCACATAATTCACCAACAACACCGCTAAATACCAAAGCGACATATCCAATGCCACTCTTGCCACTTGCCTCAATCTAAAATATTTTTTTACCTCCCCAGTTGATTATTGCGCAACACAATGCCAACAACAACTCAACATTCATGTAGAACCACACTGGTTCCACATATTAACATCATCGTGTGGCAACACGTCACACCATTTCCCAAACACATTTCATATTCCATTAATCAATATTAACCTTTTATTTTCAAAAGACACGAGTTACGTGGCATGGCTAAGCAATTATACACGGTCTAACCAACCCACGTTGGTAAATAATATCCACCAACTAATAATCAACCATCTTAGGGTGACAAATGAATTATGGCATACAAATAATCATGGCAAGGTGATATTAGCAATTGGGTTGAATAACTAATCCCAAATTAATTTAAATCATTTTAATCTTGAACTAGCATGCAATAATTTAAACAAAGTAGATTTGTAAAATTGGGAGCAATATGATCAAAGCACAACTTACCTGGAACTTGCTATAAACTGCTCTTTACTCTTTATAATTGATCTTCAGCTTCCTCAACCTTTGGCTCCTTCAATTGAATGCTTCGACTTCCTCGTCCTTCAGCTACTTCGGGTAACTTCTGGACGACACGTCTAACGACAAAGAAGCACAAATACGACAAAACTCAAAAGCAATTCAAATAAACTCCAAATTAATATTAGATCGGTACTGAACGAAAGGGTTTGAATTTAGGAATTACAACAGATTTGATCAAAGATCGAATGAAAGAGAACAAGCTTTCAGAAGATTTATCGAGAAGGAAAAGACTAATAATTAGGGGAGAACGGAGTATATTCCAGGGAATATCCTTCGAGATTAATTAACTCGATTGGACAGATATTGACATATGGGCTCTCAATCTATAGATCGGGTCCACGAGAATGATTTGGTTCACGATGAACTAAACTCAAGCACGGTGTTGACTTTTGTTGACTGATGGAACAGATAGAGCTGGAACGCGAGAGAGATTAGGGTTTGACACGAAAGAGTGACATATGGGCTAATGGTCTATCGACCAAGTCCACGAACAGGTTTCTGGTAGATTAATGTTTACTGAGAGAAGGCACCAACACAAAGGGTCAAAATGCGTTCGGCTAGTGTTTGATCTAGGGTTCAGTCATATGACGACGAAGAGACTTGACGATGATGAGGCGGCGATGATATGAAAGATAGGAACGATAGCATGGCTCAGGCATGACCTGGGTAGGGGATGATATATGTGATGCTCACATCTTCGGGTTAGGGCACTAATATAGGGTTCGGCTATACAACAAGGATACGATAAACGACAGTGATGATGACATGGCATCTGAGGTGATGACAAGAACTCTGCTAGGCTTAGGGTTGATTGTAGTTGACCAATTGGTGGTACCACGATCGATCACACGGCCCACGATGAACTTGGTTCATCGAGCCGGTCTTGGGTTAGGGTTTAGGTTCGGCCACAAAGATAAATTGACGGTGGTTGCTAAATTGACAAGTAATGGAGCTAGGTCACCTAATGACAACATGGAGATTATTGGCTAGATCATGACAGGGCAAACATATGGTATATTTGTGTCGGCCGATTGGGTGCTAACGAAGCAGTTTACATGCAAAACGGAGCAATAATTAATTAGCCAAAAAAACAAATAAATTCTAAAAATTACAAAAATAATACTGGAAGGTAGGTATTGAATTTATATGAATTTAGAAATTTGAATCACTTGATTCGGAGTTACGATGACAAAGATAAGATCAAAAGATTAGGCTAGGTTTGAATAATTCAAAAAAATGGAATATTATGGGAATCTTTTCTATTTTCTCTAACTTCCTGAATTTCTATTATCTCTTGACTCTATATGACTAGTGGGCCACCCATGTCATAGTCACAAGGGCTTCACCCATGGCAAAGAGCAGAGAGTTCTTCGCCCACTTCTTACGACATTTACGCTTACGGCTAGAGGGCGGCGATGCGGCGGCTAGAAAAAACGGAATGGCGGCGGGGTGCTAGTGAAGCGGTGCACCAGCGAAGGGGCGGAGGCAGCCGGCGACGTCTTTGGGCGCGCCAGGCGGCGGCGCGTTCGCACGGTGGCCGACGAATGAGCGGCAGCCAGGCGGGCGTGCACACGAGGACAGCCGAGGTGGCGGGAGACCGATGGGGTGGTCGGCCGGAGGTGGAAGCTCACGGGAGGCGGTGCGGCGGCTGCTCGGGCGGCTCACGGCGCGGCAGCGCCCGGCGGCGGGAGGACCGGTCGGGGTGGGAAAGGCGGGCGGTGGGTAAAGCCCACGCCACAACAAGCGCCGGGGATGATGGAGGGCGGCGCGGCGGCCGGAATGCCCAAAAATGGCATAAATGGCATGGCGTCCAAAAACGCCGAAAAACACGAAAATTGCCGAAACAAAATGGAGCACCGTGAAGAGTATGATGATACTAGGCTATGCCTAAAACGAATTTGATCGGGGATTACCGGTTTGGGGGAAATCGATTTACTAACTGAGAGCCGATTTATTTACTTAACTAATGCAAATTCTCGGTGCGATTCTCGACGAAACCTAGATTTTCTTGAGGGGTTATGATCTACACACTAATGCGCACAAGATGACGTGAACGGGGGTCGATTTGCCTTACCGGATCAAAAGATAGCCCGGTGATGCCAACAGAGGACGTCTAGCGACCGTTTCTTCGATTTTTGGAAGGGCTAAGTTTTTGGGAATGGAGGACAAGGGTGAGCACTGTGTTGGAGAGACTGGGACACATATTATGGGTGGCCACACACGTTGAGGGAAGGAGAAACGGAAGAGTTATGGCCTAAACAAGAAACGGCAAAGAAATAACAACTGCGACCATTTCACTTAATTTTGGTGGGGATAATTGTAGGAGAATTAAAGTCCTTGATGACACGGTCGTTTTACAACTGACCTCACTTGATTTCATTGAGAATTGCAAAAGATATGAGCATTTGAAGTTTGGGCTAGACATGGGTGCCAAATAGACTTGAGAGAGCTAGAAGAAGATGATGAACAAGACCTTGACGTGTGAACAAAGAATTTCGTGGGTTTAAGCCCAAGAGTGTGGAAAAATATTAAATCCAAATTTTGAAGAATATTATGAATTTAAATGGAATTTCAAAGGAAAGGATTGAAATGGAATTTGGATATAAAATTGCCCGAACAATTAATAATTCAAATTAAAAATCCAAATAAAAATCCAATTAACAACTAAATGTTTAAATTAATAATTTTAATTAATTTTTAGCAAATCTAAAATTTGGGAAATTTCTGAGATACAAAGAACACTATAAAAACTAAATTTTAAATTACTTGATGCACACAAAGGACACATTAAATTGTTTTAGATCTAGAAAATTCTAAATTAAGTTTCTTTAATCAAATAAGATTGATGTAAAATTTTTGGAAAGCTAATTTAAATATAAATTTTTGAAAACCCAAACTTTGGGATGTTACATGTATATGACTGATACATCGAGCAATCATTAAACCAACTCTGAGATTGTTATCGACCTAGCTAGGAGAATAATAGACATGATCACGAAGATCAATTCCTACAAGCAATCTAAGAACAAGGTAAATAGCAATCTAAAATTTCAAATATCGAGACTGGCACAAAAAATTGAGGCCAACAGCCTCAAGAACACATGATAAAGTTTCATGGCGGAAAACTAATCTGGACAAGCCTACCTTATAATGACATAGTACCTTGGTATTTATATTGATTACAAACGGACTCCTCTAAACTTACGACTAAAGAGATTTATTGCTATCCTGATAGGACTCTCTGACTTAGGACTCAAAGACTTTATCTAAGGAAATAAATCCTAACAAAAATGGAAAACAATTCCTATTCAGTTGACAAGATCTGTTGTCATCCCAATAGTACTTCCAACATAAGAAAACAAAACTCTATCCAAATTGATCGGCATTAGTCATAGACTAGTGGGCGTGGATCGTTGAATAGTCGGCACTAGTCACGTACTGGTCGGTGTGGGTCACAAACTGGTTGGTTAATTGTTTCTTATAGTCAGAGATGGATAGTTGCTGGTCGAGGTTGGCCTAAACTTGTTGCAGTTTTAGTGTTTCTCCCCTCTCCTTAGTTCCTAGGTAGAATAACATCACCTGACTTAGGTAGCAATTTATCTTTGAAAGACTATGTGGAGGTCTATACCTGTGTGATGAGTATTTGACTAAATTTGAGCATGGTTTACTTTGGAATTGAGTTTGATTTGAATTGAATTTTCAATTTGAAGCAATTTAAAGTTTGTCTATCTTTTCCGGTACTACCGGCCTGGGGACGATAGCATCGGATCTTTTGAGCATTAATATTTTAATTAAGGATTCTATGATGATTATTGCATATCTTTTGTACATTGCTATGTGACAGGTTTTCCTTGTCTTTGATGGTTGCGGGACGACGGTGCTAGGTCATAGTGAGGCAGAGGATGACCGGGACTAGATGAGGTGTGTCAGAGGTCCAGACAGTCGAAGATCACTGAAAGATGATCAGAGATAGAGTCTAGGCAAGCCAAGAAGATAAGGAAAGGCGATGATGCTAGCTAGATGCCGCGTGGATTGATGAGGGCCATTGGATCGCGGTCTAGTTGATAGGTTACCGAGTCTAAGTAGTATGCATTGAAAACCGTGCAAGAAAACCCATTATGTGTGTGGGTTTTGGGTTAGCCCTTACATGGTTGTGTGAGTGGGTCAATCCTAGCCCTTTGATGAGTACTCTAGGGTTGAGGGACTCATCCAAGGGTGGTAAGTGGCACAAAAGTAGTATAAATAGAGGGGAAGGGTAGCCTCCTCCTCTTGAAGGTTGTAGAGGTTTTTGTGCTTCTTTGAGTTTTGCCCACTTTGTTGTGAGGTTTTGTAAACCTTCCCTTCCAGAAATACAAAAAATTTTCATTCATACTTGAATTTAAATTACTCATTTACTTTATATCTTAAATTCAGCATTTAAATTCCTGCTATTTACTTTCTCGCAATTTGGATTTGTCTCCCCTCCTTCTAAATGCTGCTGATTTAGGATGCCTTTAGTGTACTCATATGGTTTTACATCTCTCTTGCACCCAAGAATAGACTAGAGATAAAGTTTTCTATCAAGTTGTAACTCTATCTAGAACTTGTTATTCACGCAGTAGTCAGTGTTTAATTTTTATAAAAATATAGAAAAATAATTTTTGAGTGATTCTTATTGGAGAAGGTTCATGACTACCATATCCATTTGTGAAAAAATTTGGGAGTTCACTGGTTGCACCGTTTGGGTGCCATGAGGTGAATACCGAACCCCAAACTTTCTATTCGAAGTTTCTGATAGTCTATGGTATTTCATTTTTTTTTATTTTTCTACAAGGAGTTTTGAGGTGGTTTCTAGTGGAGTACTTCATGACTCATTTTCTAATAGGGAGAACAATTTCCAAAATTTCTAGAGAATCACAAATTGACCAACCACCTACTCCAAGTGAGGATAATTTCTGAAAAATCTGCTTTTGCTTTTCTGAAAGCAACTTTTGTAATTTGTCTTAATCTCCTTTCTAAAAGTAAGGGTTGAATTGATTCCTTTTTATTTTGACACTTGACAACTAAAATTGTGATTCAAAAATTTTTCGCATATTTTATGGTTCTCATCCATGCAAGCTAGAGGTACATATAGTTGTCTAGTTGTTCACGATTCTTTTGTGTGATCTTTTCGAGGTCTTAGTTGGACTATTTTATAGGAAAAATTTTATTTTGTGACCATTCACCCCCTCTGTTCACCATCTCGATCCTTCAATTGGTATCAGAGCCGGTTTTGCTCTTTCATAGATCTTGACCGGTCTTGAGAGCCATGGCGATGGACAAATATTCCACCAAACCTCCCATATTTTGTGGTGTTCATTTTCCTTTCTAGAAGTCTCGAATGGAGTCATACATCATAGCCTAGGGCTTCCTAATCTGGTAGAAGGTGAAGCTCCCGTATGAGGTTCCTGCTAACAAAAACGTCACGGCCAGCAATATGGCTGACATTGAGGCGAATGCTAAGGCAAAAAACATTCTCATACAAGGCCTTTGCCATAATGAGTATGATAGAATCTCTCACCTACAATCTGCTCACCAGATATGGGTGACCCTCGATGCCTACCATGAGGGCACTACCCAAATCAAGACTGTGAGGCAGGATCAATACAAGCATGAATACAACAAATTTGAACAACACGCTGGTAAGGGTCTTGATGAGTGTTTTACTCGTTTTAGAAAGATTTTGAGCGATCTCCGAGCAGTCGGTTGCACATACCCTGACTCAGATAATGCTCGACACTTCTTGACCGCACTCAACCTTTGAGTTTGAGAAATGACAGTGACCACCATCAAGGACACTACCGACTTATCGACTCTTAGTTTTGATGGGCTCTATTCCCAACACAAGACTCATGAGATCGATGTCGTCCCTCGTAAGATGAAATCTCAGTCAATGACCTTGGTCACTGATCCCACTAGATCTTCTGTTGATTCTTCTACTGGTTTCTCTCTCTCTCTCTCTCTCTCTGCTCTTTGCGATCTAAGCGATGACCAATTGGAAAAATTTCCAGAAAACGAGCTTGCTCTTTTAGCTCGCAAGTTCTCTCATGCATATAAAAAGGTGAGAGAGCAGAAGAGAGGTGCCATGATCACCTACTTCGAATGTGGTGGCCCCAACTACATTTGGGCAAACTGTCCTAAATTGGATAAGGGCAAGAACGACTCCGGCGATTTGGGAAAGAACGACTACACCGACAAGAACCGCAACAAGAAGCCTCTAGTCCGTGAGCCGGTGTGAGAGAAGAAGTACCGCAACTTCTCGAAGAACAAGAAGCTCTTCCACCAAGTCCTCACCGCCCTCGACGACATCAGCCTCTCCAACACGGAAACGTGGAGAAATGAAGGCGAGGATGAACCGCAAGAGAAGAAAGGCAGCGACGAGTTCTCCAGCATGTGTTTCATGGTGGACGCCAACGGCATCAGCGACTCCGAGCTCTACAATGACTTGGACGAGGTTCCCTCCTATGACCAGCTCAATGAAGCTTTCTGAAAATTAGGGAAATTCTATACTATAGGTAGAGCTAGGTGTACGGAGCTTGAGAAGGAAGTAGGTACCTTAACTCGGGAGTTAGCTTCTCTTAGATCCTCTCCCTCCCGAGTCACTGATGATTATTCTTTGTGTGATGCATTGCTTGTGGAGTTAGAGAACCTAAGAACTATGCATGATAGTGTGTTGACTGAACTATATAGTCTTAGGTTGAAGGATGCTAGCAATGAATCTTCTAATGCCATATCTATAAATGCTAGTTTTCTTCTTCCTCACTCTACTCCATCATGTGATAATTGCCCTAAATTGCTTGCTGAAATTGATGCCATGAGCACTCACCTTAAGAAGCTTCAGCTAGAAATGATGAACTTGAAATGCATGCTTCTAAGGATCCAGTCAGCTCATGTGAGGCTGTAAGCAACTAAAACTTGATAATGAATCTTTAAATGTCAAGTGTGCTCAACTTACTAAGAACTTACTAGATAAGTCACAAAAAAGTTGCTTGTGATGTCCTGTGATTGAGGGAAATTGGATAAAATCCAAGTCGAACTTAGGAAGAAGCTAAAAGACCAAGCCTATAGGATTAGAAATGCTCCTTACATTTCTTGTGAGGCCCTCAAGATTGAGGCAAATGCATGTGCTAGTAGATCTTCTCCTTCTGGTTCTTCTTCCTCTCATCCCTATTCTTCATGTGCCTCTCTCTTCCGGGAGTGTGAGTATCTCATAAGCACTCTCGAGAAGTTTTTAGGAGGCAAGAAATAGCTCAATCTCATTCTAGACCTATCCAAGATTAGTAGATTTAATTAGGGTCTAGGATTTGGCTACTTGGAGCACGCTAGGACTTATCCTACTACCATTGTACGTGGCTCCAAGAGTGGTGAGATTGTAGTTGCTCCCAAAGTGAGCACTACTATGTTTAGGTCTGTTGGAGTTGTCCATGGGATCACTGATCAGAAGGTTGCTCCCCTTGCTACTTCAGCCTCTGGTAAGGCAAAATATACATGCACCTTCTGTCAGAAGGATGGATACCTAGTAGATTTCGGCTTCAGGTGCGCTAAAATCACGAGGCATAAGTGTTGCTGCTCTTAGGGGTATTTTTTTTGGGCAGCATCCAGGACTCTAGTTGCTCCTAAGACACACGCTGCTACGAGACAGATTAGAGAGTCGCCTATTTTTGGGCAGCGTCCAGGACTTGGTTTTTATGCTGTTTATTCAAGTTTTAGTCCTGGAGCTACTCGTGGTCAGTTTTACCACCGTCCTCTTGATATTCCTCATTTTTCTCATCGAGATAGATATCAACGGCATAAGGTGTTTTCTAGTAGGAGAGTCAAGCAGTTTCACTAGGATGGTCTGGCCTTTACACCACGGCGGGTCAACTCAGTCTCAGCTCCCAAACCTTCTACTAGGGTTGCTACTTCTGATCTTGTTAGAGTTGAGCGTTAGAGAGACACTAGAATCCAATCTTCTTCTGTGGCTGGTATTTTAAGGCGTCGTGTGGTTCAGTATTGGGTTCCCAAATCTTCACTCTATTCTAGAACTGAGTCATCTCTCTCTTCTTTGCCTTGATCAGGTTCATCGGATGAGGAAGGGAGATGTTTGGATTGTTGACTCTGGTTGTTCTCGCCATGTGACCGGAGACTCCCGTTGGTTCTCTTCCCTAGTCCGAACCCCCGGTGATGAGTTGATCACTTTTGGGGATACTTCTTCAGGTAGAGTCATTGCCAAAGGTATTGTTTGTATTAATGAAAACTTTGTTCTTAAGGACGTTACCTTGGTAAGTAAGTTGCATTATAATTTGCCTTATGTTTCTCAGCTTATAGATGACTCTTTCGAGGTAAGCTTTAAGAGCAGTGCTTGTAGAATCCTTGATTCATTAGGGGAGTTAATTTGCAGGATTTCTAGATTTGGGAGAGTCTTTTGTACTAATTTTTCTACTTCTTTTAGAGACTCTCTTCATTGTTTGATTGCTTCTGAGTCCCGTGATCTTTCCTTCTAGCATAGCAGACTTGGTCACATTGGTTTTGATCATTTAACCAGAGTTAGTAGCCATGATCTTATTCGTGCTTTGCCCAAACTCAAGATGATCAAATACTTAGTTTGCTCTCCCTACCGACATGGCAAGATGGTTACTGCTTCTCATCCCCTAGTCACCGTAGTGATGATTGATGCACTAGGATAGCTTTTACATATGGACACTGTTGGTCCAGCTAGAGTGCAATCGGTGGGAGGGAAGTGGTATGTTCTTGTCATTGTTGATGACTTTTCAAGGTATTCTTGAGTATTTTTTATGGCCTCGAAGGATGAGACATTTTCTCACTTCAGGGGTTTCGTTAGTAGGTTATCCATTAAACTTTTAGGTGCCTTACGAGCTATACGTAGTGATAATGGCACGGAGTTCAAGAACTCCTACTTTGAGAGTTTCTGTGTGGAGACTAGTTTAGAGCATCAGTTCTTCTCTCCATACGCTCCTCAACAAAATGGTGTTGTGGAAAGGAAGAACAGGACCCTGGTTGAGATGGCTAGGACGATGCTAGACAAGTACAGTACTCCTAGAAAGTTTTGGGCTGAAGCTATAGCTAATAATTGCCATGTTTGTAATCGTATTTTCTTGAGAGAATATTTGCATCGCACATCTTACGAGTTGAGGTATGGGCGAAAGCCTAGTGTTTCTCATTTTCGCGTATTTGGTTGCAAGTATTTTATCTTAAAGTCTGGTAACCTAGATAAGTTTGAGTCTCATTCTTCTGATGGTATTTTTTTGGGTTATTTGACTTCTTCTCGTAGCTATAGAGTCTGGAGTTGGGACGCGAATAGGATCATAGAGATTGTGACATGACCTTTGATGAAGCTAGCCCAGGAGTTAGACTCGATATTTTAGACTCTTCTTATCCCTTTGAGACCATGTTTATAGAGGATGAGGATGACGAAAATGATGGTGTTCCACCAGATCCAGTTCCCTCTACACCTGAGGAACGTCCTATTTTCATTTCTACACCTCAAGGAGACCAACCCTTGCCTTTCGACTCTCCTTCAATGGGTGACTTTGTTCTTGCCTATTCTATTCAAGAGGTAGAGGCCACTTCTGCTTCTATCCCTCCCCGTCATATCCAAAAATCTCATCCACCTGATCAGATCATTGGTGATCTATTTGAGCATGTGATGCACTCAAAATCATATTTATCTTCCTTCTGCCTTTACTTTGCCTTTGTTGCCTCGTTTGAACCGAAGGATGTTACTCATGCATTATCCGACGAATCATGGATTAATGCTATGCATGAGGAACTAAAAAACTTTGAGAGGAACAAAGTCTGGCAGCTTGTAGAGCCCCATCTGGTCATAATGTCATCGAGACCAAGTGGGCGTTCAAAAACAAGCAAAGTGAGGATGGGGTTGTCATTCGCAATAAGGCGAGACTAGTTGCACAACGTTTCACTCAGATTGAGGTCTTGACTTTAAGGAGACCTTTGCCCCTATAGCTAGAATAGAGATGATTAGAATCCTGCTTGCATTCTCTGCATCCCAGGGCATCAAGCTCTATCAAATGAATGTTAAGAGTGTATTCCTCAATGGCTTCATTGAGAAAGAGGTTTATGTCAAGCAACCAATAGGATTTGAGAACCCCAAGTATCCAAACCATGTCTACAAGCTTTCCAAAGCCTTGTATGGACTTAAGCAGGCCCCTAAAGCTTGGTATGAGAAGCTTAAGTCCTATCTTCTCAGTCATGGTTTCAAAATGAGTATAGTAGACAAAACTCTATTCATTAGACACCATGATTCTCATTTCCTTCTCATCTAGATTTATGTGGACAATAATATATTTGGTGGCTCATCTCAGTCTCTTGTGTCTCATTTTTCTGAGATGATGAGCATAGAATTTGAGATGAGTATGATGGGTGAGTTGAGTTACTTCCTCAGCTTTCAAATCAAGCAGACTCAGGAGGATACTTTCCTGCACCAAGGTAAGCACACTCGGGTTCTCCTAAGGCGGTTTGATATGTCTGATGGGAAGCTTGTGATGACTCCTATGGCCACCACTGTTGTCCTCAAGCCCGATGAGGATGGTGAGACTGCTGATCAAAAAGAGTTCCGGAGTATGATTGGCTCCCTCTTGTACCTCACTGCCTAGCTGCCGGACATACACTTTGTCGTGTGTATGTGCGCTCGCTTTTAGGCTTCTCCTCACGTCTCTCATCGCTAGGCGGTGAAACGCATCTTCAGGTACTTTTGAGTTTCCATTGATTATAGTATTTGGTACTCTTCTTCCTCTTGTCTATCCCTCAGAGCTTTTTCTGATACTGACTTTGCTGGCTGTAGGATAGATAGAAAAAGCATTTCAAGCACTTACAAATTCATTGACACTTCTCTTGTTTCTTGGTCATCTAGGAAGCAGTTCGGAGTTACACAGTCTATCGCTGAGGCCAAGTCTGTTGCTGCAGCTAATTGCTATAATCAGGTGCTCTGGATGAGATCAACCTTACAGGACTTTGGGCTAGCGATAGTGAGTGTTCTACTTTTCTGTGATAACACTTCTACTATCTGCATTGGTAAGAACCCAGTGTAGCATATTCGGACCAAGCACATTGATGTTAGATATCACTTCCTTAGAGACCATGTGGAGAAAGGAGACATAGTGCTTCAGTTTGTGGAGAGTGACTACCAGTTGGCTGATATCTTTACCAAGCCTTTGAATAGTTCTAGGTTTATTGCCTTGAGGAGTGAGCTTGGATTTGTGTGCCCTTACGGCCTTCTGTGAGGGGGAGCTGGTTTGTATATTATGTATTATATATCTTTTTCCAGTTTTTCCTTTCTTTTATTTTGCTCTGGGTGTTTATTGGGTTTATTCTCTAGAGTTATGAGTTCACTTCACTTAGACTTATGGCATGCTTTGCATGGACCTTTCATATTGTGCTTTAGGTTGTTATCATGCTTAATTAGTTGTTATCTCTTCTCTCTAGGTTGAGTTCCCTCACAACCTTATAAGTCTAGCAGGTGTTGGGCCCCTAGGTAGACAGGGTATGTGTGCACTCCTTAGTTTGAGATCTAGAGGCAGCTTCCCTATGTCAGTCATTGGGAAAGATGAGAGTGAGTCTGAGCCGTAGTGTTCTCTACTATCTTTTCTATGCTCCATAGCTACCCAGTTTGCAGTTTCTTGATTTCTCCCAATTCTATCTTTTTGGTTTCATTTGAGTTATTTGGATCTTTGTTGAGCTTAATATTGCTAAAAACTCAACTTAAATCAGTTTTGTACTTAAAATTGAATCACATGTTGAGGGAGAGTTTAAAAAACTGCTTCATGCATTGCATATAGAATTTATTTTCTGTTTTATGGGCATTGTCTATTATGCAAAAGATCTTTTCTTCATGCTATACACCATGCTATTTTTTAAGAAATTGACTAACTTAGATATGTCCAAGTTCATTTATCTTGCTAAGCTTGAAAAACTTGAAAAATAAGCTTTTAAAAAAACTTGATGAAACATGTTGCTTTTACTTGCTAAGTTTTTTCTCTGGGTGTATTTGCCATGATTTGTAAAATCCTGGAGTTCTCTAGAGTCCCTATAGCAACTTGGGTTAAACTTGTGTGATCCATACTTGAGTCCTTCACTTGCTTGTCAATCAATGTGCTAAAATAAAAATTAAGAAAAATTGATTCTATTTGTGCATATTAGACTTAACACCTCATATTCACAAGATAGCCTCTCATTACACTTGGAATATGTTGTGTATGACAAGATTATTCTCTTAAGAGTCCTTGAGATGATCGAATATGCTTGAGTCAATTGTTTGAAAATTGCTAACAAAAAAATCAAACATATGTGGGTAAAGAATGCAAATAATGTTACACATTTGCACCACACTATGTCTTTCAAAGTATTAAAGAAAAATTTGCTTCACATAGAAAATAAGCTCAATGGACCTTATATATACTCCTAGATTCCCCAAAGTGTTGAGTAGGTTGAACTCCAAGTTTTCTATTTGATTCTTTGAATGGCTTTGCTTCTAGTTTTAAAACTAATGCTAAGTGTTCCTCATGTCAAATCTTGCTAATAATGACATTTTCAAAACAAAGCTTGTGAGCAAAGTTTCTTATTTGCACTTGGACATATCTTAGTTTAGTCAACTTTGAAATTGACTAGCTTGGTGTCATATCTTGTCTTCAAAATTATTTTGATAATTTTCAAAGCTCCATTAGGTTGCATTCCTTGCATATAGAAACAAAAAAAGGGAAAGAAAATGCCATCTTGGTGCCTATATTGCCAAAAGTGGGAGAAATCATAAAAAAAGACATCATTAGAAAAATACGAATGCATTTTGATTCTTTTGATCTTGGTATAACTTTGCTAATTCTTGTGGATCATAGGAGCATTTGAACTTCTTGTTAGATTTTAGAGCTTTTGTGGAAAACTTACTTTTTCTTGAGTATAGCTCAAAATTTCCTCTCACCAACTTGGTCATGATTTCTTTTTCTTCCTTTTGAACCAAGTTTAGTTTTACATTCAAATTGCTTTCTTCTTCTTCAAATTCAAAACTTATGCCTTTTTGTGTGTTTGTCAATATACTCATCAAGGGGGAGATTGAAAGACCATGTGGAGGTCTATACATGTGTGTGATGAGTATTTGACTAAATTTGAGCATGTTTTACTTTGGAATTGAGTTTGATTTGAATTGGATTTTCAATTTGAAGCAATTTGAGGTTTGTTTATCTTTTTCGGTGCTACCCGCCTAGGGGCGGTAGCACCGGATCTTCTGAGCGTTAATATTTTAATTAAGGATTTTGTGATGATTATTGCATATCTATTGGACATTGCTGTGCGATAGGTTTTTCTTGTCTTTGATGGTTGCAGGACAACGGTGCTACGTCATGGTGAGGTGGAGGATGACCGGGCTAGGCGAGGTGCGTCGGAGGCCCAAACGATTGAAGATCACCGGAAGATGATCGGTGACGGAATCCAAGTAAGCCAAGAATATAAAAAAAGGCAATGATGCTAGCTAGATGCCGCGTGGAACGATGAGGGTCATTGGATCGCGATCTAGTTGATAGGTTAGCGGGTCTAGATAGTATGCTTTGAAAACTGTGCAAGAAAACCCATTATGTGTGTGGGTTTCGGGTTAGCCCTTGCATAGCTGTGTGAGTGGATTAATCCTAGCACTTTGATGAGTGCTCTAGGATTAAGGGACTCATCCAAGGGTGGTAGGTGGCCCAAGAATAGTATAAATAGAGGGGGAGGGTGTAACATCCTCATTTTTCATAAAAAAAATCAAATCAATCACCCAAGTAGCATTAGGGAAAAAATAAAAGATAAAAAATAAAATAATAATATAATAAAATAAAATCATGTTTATAATAAAAACATTTGAAAAATGAGAATGTTCTTTTCAAATATTTTCAAAAACTTGACTTATAAATTAAGTTTGTTGATTTTATAAAGATTTGTACAAGTGTCTGATTTACTAAAAGAATTTTTGCAGAAAATCTATATATCAAAAAAAAATTCCAAAACCAAATTTAATAGGTTCCAAATATTCCCTAATATTTTAGAGAATTTTTTTTAGGATTTTTAGAGTCTTTTTGCTATTTTAACCTAAGCGCATTTTCCTTCTCAACACTATTCAAATTCAATAACAAAAGAAAAACCAACGTGTCATGTGTACTGTACATCTTCCACAACCGTTTCCTAAATTAATCCTCATCAATCCACAGCAGTTTCCCAATTAAATCTTCCATTAATTTGTTCATAACCACAAAAGAAATATTCGTGTATCCGTTTTTCATATCCACTGCGATTTGCTACCTTTGTCCTTCCATTCGCACTATAAGAAGGGGTATGAGGAGCCTCTCTTCATCACCAATCCATCCCTCCCCTTCCCGAGAGCCCTCTCATCCTCGTTCCACCAGATTTTTTTTGTAAAAGATCGAGTGTGTTCTTATTCGGACGTACTATTTTCTAGCCGCCGTCGCCGATTAGTCATCCTCCGCGCCGCCGTAAATCCGCCGGTGAGTTCGCCGTGTCAGCGCCGCCACCATTCGGCCGACGGCCAGCCTCTGGACTTTTCTCCTTCATGCGGCTATCATTTGATGTTCGTATCGCAGCTGCTATGATTAATCGCTAGCTACAAGAAAACATCGATCCGTTAGTTTGTACTGTCCTTTTCAACAATTTGTGAAATTTGTGAATTTCGTTGCAAACTCGATTCAGCTCTAAATTGTATGTAACAAATTTTGTTAATTAGCAAAAATTAATACCTATTCACGATAATTTTTATAAGATTTTATAAATAAATTTATCAAGTCAAATTATTCGCAGAATATCTAAATTTACGAATTTTGTATCTCTTAAAATATGTGTCCAAAAATGTTGAAATAAATTTTATAAATCTTTTAAAATGCTAAACTATAGATCTGGAAGTTTTCATGAAGTTATGAATTAATTTGATTTTCTAAATTTTTCGAATGTGTGTTTATTCGTTGTTTTTCGTGCGATAGAAACGTTTGACGTCGACGCCGTTGCTGATCCGCAAGAAGACGACTCTCTCCTCGCTAACCAAGGCAAGTTTCTAGCAAATTTTTACAAGTTCCCTTGGAGCATGTTGATCCATGTTTTGAAATGCTTTGTAGATTTACAAACTTGCATGCTATGTTGATTACAGAAATATATATATATATTATGATAGATTGTAGTTAAATACCTTGTTAATATGTATGCTTGCTACATATTAATCCATCTGTCCTTTGGCTGCCCTAGAATGATTAATTATGATATAAATGGCTTGACACCTTGTTTAGTATAATAGTAGTGCTTAGTTATGCTAAATACTATTTGTATGTTTAATTGAAGGCTTGTCACTTGAAGTTCTGAATGATTGAGTGAAAATATTATTTTAAAAGGGCGCTTGGAGCTGCCGGTTTGGTAAAATAAAAGAAAAGATTTGGTATTTAAAAACTTGAATAGGGTGGAAGGTTGCAAGGCGGGTGCGAGAATGCACGAGACTCTGGTTTGAGTATGTACCACCCTAGTCACCCTAAGGACCGATCCTTGTGATTGTCAAACAATGTACAACAAGACGACGCATGGTTCCGTATGGGACGGCCTGGCCGAGTAGCTAGTGAAAACTTAATTAAGGCATGCAGACGGTGGAGTAGGCGTGGTTGGAGCCACAGAGTCCCACAGCGCAAGAGGGGCTTCCATTATGGTTGTAGCCATTTGGCGGTGAAACCTCGTGGCGTGACTTAGTTAAGATGTAGCTAGAGAAATGGCCTTGTGATTTTCACTTGGGGTTATATGCCAAAGGAAGTGTATGACCGAAAAGAGCGAAATATCCCTCGCGGGTAAAGCGTGCAAACTCTGCAGAGTAAACAAACTATTCGAATAGCCGTACCCACGGTCAAGGGTGGACAAAGGGTGTTGTCACATGGTAGATTTTCCCTATTTGGTTTCAAAATCAGATTTTTTTTATAAAATGAAGAATGGTTGGAGCCTTGAATGTTTTGATTTGATAAAAGTCCGTGGTTGGAGCCACGAGGAAAAGATTTCAAAAGAAAACTACGGTTGGTGCTGTGGAAAAGTATTTTTAAAATAAAACCATGGCCGATGCCGTGAGTCAGTTTATGTTTTGTTTTTCCACGATTGGAGCCGTGTCCGGAAAAGTTTGATACTCTTATTTGTTAAAAGAAAATACCTTTGAAAACTGCTCTTCAAAATTCTAGTATAAAATTTTAAAAATTGGCTTTTGGCAAATTAACCAATTCCTTCCCTTGAATTAAACTACATACTGCATTTCTTTTGGGACTTCTTGAGTATGTTGCATACTCACCCTCGCTTTTCATTGCGGGGCTACTTATTCCATAAAGCAGATCAGGAGATCAGAGATAGCTATCCAAGAGCCTGCATCCCACTGTTCGACATCTGCGATGAAGGCTTTGAAGAGGAGGATCATCCGGACGTCTAGGATCACGTTTTCTCCAGTCTTTGTATGTGGTGTTTTAGACTTTGCTTCGTGAAGTTTATTTGCCAGTTTAATGTTTCCGCTGCTGTATGACCTACGGGTCCAACTTTTGTAATAATGGGCCATGTCGGTGTAAGATCGAGGATGAGCCTAGAGGGGGGGTGAATAGGCTTTTCTAAATTTTCTATCACTAAATTCAAGTTTAATGATTGCTAAGAACAAGAGACAATTTTACCAAATTCAATTCTTTAACAATTTTAGTGATCACAAGATGATATTTCTACACAAGAATATAAATGACTAAGCAAGTAGCACAATAGAATCAAATTGCAAGTATTTCTCAAGAGTGAAAGACATGCAAACCACAAATGAAGGACAAAAGAATTTTTCCCGTGGTCTCGGAGACTTGCCGGTCTCCACTACTCCACGTTGAGGTAGCTTGAATTTCTTCAAGCCGGCTCCACTCGCTTGAGCCTTCCCCTATCACTAGTGATAGCTCTTCCCCGCTCCGGGTAGGCGAGCTTCGTGCCTTCACAACCGCCCGGGTCTTCACACAACCTTCTTCGTGAAGATCACCGGAGCCTCACGCCTCCAAGCCGTCTAGGAGGCGGCAACCTCCAAGAGTAACAAACTTGATGCGGGCTTGAATCTCAAGAGTGCAATCAATATGGCTCACTAATGCAATGCACTCAATTTTAGCTCTCCAACACTCAAGAATCAAGAATTCAATGCACAAGAGAGTGGAGAGTGTTTCTAGGGCTCAAGAGTATTCAATGGAGTCACCAACCAGCCCTACATACAGGTGGGGGGGTATTTATAACCCCACCCCACACAAACTAGCCGTTATCTGCACTTTACCCTGAATTTGCGCCAAGGCCGGTACTACCGCCCTCTAAGGGCCTAGTAGATCTGCACCATGATGTAACGGCTATCTGGCGCAATAATCGTGACCGACACGTAGCCGTTACAGCGTTTTTTATATATGTCCGGTACTACCGCCCATGGGTGCGGTAGTAATCACCGCCAACAAAATGGATACGTTACGGAATAAAGCTACGCAGTATAGGTCTTGATAGTACGCATTTATGTACTACCGTAACTGGCGATAGTGTGCCGCCATGTGGGTTCCGAGCAAAACAAATAAATCATCCTTTGGAATTTTGCTACCGCTATATAACATCCGGTAGTACCGCGAATGCGGTACTACCGCTCTATCCCTGCGGTAGTGCCGGACTTGAGGCAGATTTCAGAAACTGATTTTTCTCTCGAATGCATGCTTGAGCAAATGAACTATTGAGCCATATGTTATACACTTTCAAGATTCAAAGACCCATATCAAGTCCCTCTTGATAGTACGGCTACTATCCTAATAATCCGATCTTTTTCCAACTCCGAGATCGGTGAAAAGACTAGAAAATACATCTAAATTTTATACCTTCACTTCTTTTGCTTCTTTTGCGCGTACTCCTTCTATTCTTGCACTTGAGGCCATCCAACATCTTTCGAGGAATACATTTATCCTGTTTCCAACTTACTTGCACAAACATCATTAGTCTTTTTCGCGTGATTGTCATTAATTATCAAAATCAACACCGCATGGGGGCCTAGATGCTTTCAATCTCCCCCTTTTTGGTAATTGATGACAATCCTCATAATCGAATTGAAGTGAATTGATGTTTAGTGTGAGTGACCAATAAAATTAATTACTCACACCTTGGGAATCTTATTTAGCAATATTTTGTCGTTTAAAGAACAAAAGGTATTTGAATCAAGATATTGCTAAATGAAAACATGACTCCCCCTACAAATATGCCATGGATAAACAATTAAGATTTGCACATTTGTATATGATTTATGTATGACAATGAAGATGATATTATTCAATTGAAATAACATGACGTAATGCACAACTTCATAGGAGAAGATGATTTAAAATTAAGCGCAAAAGAACCATAAAACGAAGTTCAAGACCGAAATCATATTAATAAAAGACAACATAAGCATCCATAAGATGTTCAAATCCAACACAGCCACAGAGTTCAAATCCAACACAGCCACTTAAGCAAGATTATTACAATAAGAAAGATAAATCTGAGCTAGGCTTCAATTCTTCATGCTACTTCTCCCCCTTTGTCATCAAGGACCAAAAGAGGGTCGCCAAGGAACCGTCTACTCCTCAGCATCTCCAGGAGTAGAGCCGTGTGGCGGATGAGGAGACCAAGGATCCCAGCTGGATGACGGAGGAGAGGCATGGGAAGGAGGAATGCTGCTGCTATCTGGACGGCGACGCTGATATGACTGATGGTAGGAGCGATAGTTATCGAAAGAAGTGCTCAGTGAATCCAAGCGCTCGCGGACATCCTCAACCATCTGACGATTGTTGTACTGCAGCTCAAGTACAAGGGCGAACTGACCCTGCATATAGGATTCTTGTCTCGCAAAGCCAGCCATCATGTCTGTACGGAGAGTATCAAGGCTAGCAAGGTAGGCATCGGGCACGGAAGCATCTTGAGCTTGTGCTTGGGCTTGAGCCGCTTGCCCGGCTTGAGCTCTTGCTTGAGCGGCTTGCTCGGCGATGTGATGCAAGACTTGAGGAGGAGCGACCCGAGGCTTGTACGGCTTATGAGGAGTAGGGGTGGCACCATTATACTCGGCGACTCTCCGGATTAATGCCATGATGTACGGAGCAAAATAGATGGTCTTCCCCCTATCCCGAGCAGATTGAGACATCTCCCTAATTATGAAGTCCACCACATCAAATTTTTCTTTTGCCATGATCTTTGCAATGACATTCCAGGCATGGCCTCTCACGGCATCAAAATTGCCACTCTTCGGATGAATAGTGACATGAATAATTTTGTTGACCATGCTGGGTTGGAGCTGCAAACCGGCTGAGTTCCCAATTCTGAAAGGATGAGACTGATCATAGAACTCAGACGCTTGCTCTAATGTCAAAGGAGGCTCATCATGGATTTTAGGATCTTGGCTATGGAAAATTCGATGCATGCTCAAAATCATCCTTGGAGGCGATGTATTTAGTGGTGTCGATCATCCGGTGATTCGCTCACGTTTTGAAACATAGAGCGTGGCATAAAATTGCCTAATGACCTTCTCATGGAAGTCAGTCCTTGTACCAAGGAAGTTATATAGGCCAGCTCCCCCAAATAACTCAGGAATGCCCACAAATTCTGGCTGCTCCCGAACATGCTTCCAGCTGACCCAGCGCTGGTTGGCAAAGTCCTTCTCCGCATATATTTGCTCAAACACCCTCTGCTGAAACAAGGAATGGAATCTTGGATTTGGTGCAGAGCGAGGTTGGAGATACTGATTCTGACTTCTGCGAGCATAATAATCATCGCCTTTGATTTGAGATGGATCATTCCTTCCAACTGGCGGCACCACTTCTTCTTCCTCTGAGCTCTCCTCCTTTGTCACTCTCGGTCTCATCGTCATTGCCCGGCAATTTGAGGTGATTGAGCGGGACTTTCCTCTTCTTAGCTGGGAAGGCTCAAGAGACCCTTCCTTTTGCCCTTGTGGTCCTCATGGCGATAGTAAACGAGTTGTCGCTGTCTCCGCTGTCCGAGTCCGGGGTGGGAACACCACGACCCTTCGTCGTCTTCCTTGTACCCTTGCCCCCTCCAGAAGGACCAGTTCCGGCAATCTTGGTGCGAGGCATGGTCTAGAGAAG
The DNA here is from genome assembly GCA_036346375.1 of Guadua angustifolia. Classification (NCBI taxonomy): domain Eukaryota; kingdom Viridiplantae; phylum Streptophyta; class Magnoliopsida; order Poales; family Poaceae; genus Guadua; species Guadua angustifolia. Next base: position 5,232,563 of record CM070501.1, read on the forward strand.
AGTTCAAGGAATTTGAGATGTGAGAAATGAATATGAATTGAATTTTGACAAGATGGAAGTGAAATAAGTGAAAGATGTATAGGAACATTGCTTCAAAAATGCGCAAAACTTAGTGCTTCAACAGCTCGGTCGGTACTACCGCTACTGGAGGCCGGTAGTACCGCAAAGTCGGTACTACCGCTCCCAGTGGCCGGTAGTACCGCCCGAGTGCGACCGCAATGGAGTTTTGAGCGAAATTTAGGCAATGTCGAGGCAAGATAAGTTTTAAACAAAGATTAGGGCCTAGAGGAGATCAAAGACCTCTTATCTAACACCTAATCCGCAAGGTTTTTGCCTCAAACCGAGATTACACAATTTAAATTTCATTTAAACCCTAGATTGATCAAAAGAGATGAAGCAAGGGAAATAATAGAGAATAGTGATACCTTTTGGAGGAGAAGGTCTCAACGATCAAAATCAATGGAAGAAATCTCCACAAACACAAGGATTTGGAGGAGATGAAATTTAGGGTTTGAGAGGAGGAGAGAGAGAGGCGCACGGGAAAAGGAGGAGGGCGGCGGTTTCGGGTGAGGAGAAATGAAGAAGAGAGAGGAGAGAAAACCAAGCGCGATCAGAGATGGCCCCACACACTTACGAGTCGAGCGGTACTACCGCTCCTCGACTCGATATACCGCATTTATACTACTACCGTAAGCGGCCGATAGTCTTGGGAATGGCAGAAATGGCAGGAAATTTAGCGATTTTGATTGCGAAGAATTCTAATGAGGTGATATATCAAGAGATTTAACACAAATAGGAGGAAATCATCCAAGAAAATAAGCACACAACAAGAACTTTAGACACAATCCAAATGAGAATTATGATTTGATTTGTTTGAGTTGAAATACCACAAGAGAAGCTAGAAACATGATCACTCTAGCTTCATGTGCAAAACTCAAATGTGCTTTTAGTAGATCAATATAGATCGGAGTTTTTGCTCTTTCAAAAATTTAAAACCCAAAAGTTTTGTTTTGATTGTTAATCATAAAGAGAATATAGTATCATATAGGATTCAAAAGATGGGCTTTATATAGTAATAGATTATAAATGAAACTATTGACTAACTTTGCACCCTCCTTTTTTTAAAAAAAAATAAAATAGATTATTTTCAAATAATTTTGACTTATAATACCTTGTTTTATCTTTTCAAGATATTTATAGCACCATTTTCAATTTTCCACATTTAGGAATGTAATATACATGAGTTGCATATTACTCCCCCTTGATGTGAGACTCATCTAAGAAACAGAAACCGAATACAATGAACAACCAAAGAAATGCATTTAGGCCACATTTGAGATATCTATGACGTTTAATTCATTTCTCAATTTGCAAAATCTTGCCTCATCTAAGGGTTTAGTGAGAATATCCGCTAATTGATTTTCGGTGCGAATATGACTAATTTCAATATCACCCTTGCCAACATGATCTCTCAAGAAATGATGACGAATATCTATGTGCTTGGTTCTTGAGTGTTGAACGGGATTATTAGCTATCTTAACCGCGCTTTCATTATCACATAAAAGAGGCACCTTTTTAAAATTTATTCCATAATCCATTAAAGTTTGCCTCATCCATAATAATTGTGCGCAACAACTACCGGCGGATATATATTCGGCTTCGGCGGTGGATAAAGCTACGGAGTTTTTGTTTCTTGGAGAACCATGAGACTAGAGATCTACCTAGCAATTGACAACTTCCGGAGGTGCTTTTCCTATCCACTTTACAACCCGCATAATCCGAATCCGAATATCCGATTAAATCAAATTTTGCACCTTTAGGATACCATAACCCTATATTTGAGGAATGTTTCAAATATCTTAGAATTCTCTTTACGGCCACTAAATGACATTCCTTTGGAGAAGCTTGAAAACGAGCACACATGCAAACACTAAACATAATATCGGGCCTAGATGCGGTAAGATAAAGCAAACTACCAATCATAGATCTATAAAGTTTTAAATCTACCGGTTTACCTCCCTCGTTTAAGTCGAGATGCCCGTTTGATGCCATTGGAGTCTTGATCGGCTTTGCGTCCTCCATGCCAAACCTTTTGAGTAGATCCTTCGTATACTTGGTTTGACTCACGAACGTCCCGTTTTTGAATTGCTTGATTTGAAGTCCAAGGAAGAAGCTCAACTCCCCGATCATTGACATTTCAAACTCCCTAGACATCATATCACCAAATTCTTTGCAAAATTCCTCGTTAGTAGAACCGAAAATGATATCATCAACATATATTTGACATACGAAGAAATCATCATCAATTATTTTTGTAAAGAGCGTTGTGTCAACCTTCCCAATTTTGAAACCCTTTGAGAGTAGGAAATCTCTAAGCCGCTCATACCACGCCCGAGGGGCTTGCTTAAGACCGTATAGCGCCTTAGAGAGTTTGTAAACATGGTTGGGATATTTGGAATTTTCAAAACCGGGAGGTTGTTCGACAAATACCAACTCGGATATTTGTCCATTTAAGAATGCACTCTTTACATCCATTTGATATAACTTAATGTCAAAACTTGATGCAAGCATAAGCAAAATTCTAATGGCTTCTAATCTAGCTACGGGTGCGAAAGTTTCACCAAAATCTAATCCTTCAACTTGAGTGAAACCTTGTGCCACTAATCTAGCTTTATTTCTTACTACAATTCCATTCTCATCTTGTTTATTTCGAAAAACCCATTTTGTGCCAATTACATTATGTTCTTTAGGTCTTTCAACTAAAGTCCAAACATCATTTCGGGCAAAGTTATTTAATTCTTCATGCATAGCATTTACCCAATCCGGATCAACTAATGCTTCATCTACATGTGTGGGTTCAATTGAAGATACAAATGAGTAATGCTCACAAAAAGAGGCAACACGGGATCGAGTTTGAACACCCTTACTCACGTCACCCAATATTTGGTCTATTGGGTGATCCTTGGAGAGACCGTGATGAATCCTTTGAGGCAATGGTTGAATTTGTTGCTCGTCATTTTTGTCATCCTCATCATTTGTTCGAATTTGACTTGGTGTAGCGGAAGTTGAAGGCTCAACTTGAGTAGATGAAGGTTTATCTTGCTTGTCCACTTCCGGCTTCACATCTCCAATTGACATATTTTTCATGGCTTCTCTTAGGCCTTCCTCACCTACATCATCCAAATTCTCTTGCTCTTCTTGAGAGCCGTTAGTTTCATCAAATTCAATATCACATGTTTCCTCTACAAATCCTTTGTTTTTATTAAAAACTCGATAAGCTTTGCTATTTGAAGAGTATCCTAACAAGAACCCTTCATCACAACGACTTTGAAATTTGGAAAGCCGAACACCCTTTTTCAAGATATAGCATTTGCAACCGAATACTCGAAAGTAAGAAATGTTCGGCCTTCTTCCAACAAGAAGCTCATAAGAGGTCTTTTTCAAGAGTCGATGCAAATAGAGTCTATTTGTAGCATGGCAAGCGGTATTAATGGCTTCCGCCCAAAAACTATCGGACGTACCATACTCATCTAACATTGTTCTTGCCATTTCAATTAATGTACGATTTTTCCGTTCCACAACTCCATTTTGTTCGGAGTATAGGTTGCGAGAAAGTTCGTGCTTTATTCGATTTCATCACAATAATCTTCAATTCTTGTATTTTTGAATTCGAGCCATTGTCACTACTTAATTTTCTTTATTATAAAGTCAAATTCATTTTGAGCTCTTTTGCAAACCTTTTAAATATATTTGAGGTTTGGATTTGTCATCTAGAAAGAATACCCACGTATATCTAGAGTAGTCGCCAACGATGACTAAACAATAAAATTACCCCAATACTTTTATAAGTTGTTGGACCAAACAAATCCATATGCAAGAGTTCTAGTGGTCTAGATGTAGACATTATGCTTTTTGAAGGATGAGAACTAGCGACTTGTTTACCGGCTTGACAAGCACTACAAAGTCGATTTTCTCAAACTTCACATCTTTCAAGCCCACAACTAAATCATTTTTAAATAGCTTTTTAAGTTGAATCATCCCAACATGAGCTAGTCTTCTATGCCATAGCCAACCTAAGGAAGTTTTAGCCATTAAGCAAGTTTGAAGACATGAATCATTTGAAGTGAAATCAACTAGATACAAATTTCCAAATCTAAATCCTTTAAATACTAGTGAATTATCATTTTCTTTTGTAATGACTACATCATTTTTAGAGAATGTGCAAATAAGATCAAGATCACAAATTTGAGCGACGGATAGCAAATTGAAATTTAATGTTTCAACTAGGGAGACATTAGAAATGGAGAGGTCATTTGATATGGCAATTTTACCTAAGCCCAATACCTTTCCTTTGCTATTATCCCCAAACGTGATCTTGTCATTTTGTCCATTTCCCGAATCAAAGGTGGTGAACATCTTCCGGTCACCGGTCATGTGTTGGGTGCACCCACTATCCAACACCCAATGCCGTCCACCGGTTTTGTAATTCACCTACAAAAGAAAATCAACCCTTTTTAGGTACCCAAATTTGTTTGGGTCCTTGGAGGTTAGTGACCAAGGTTTTGGGAACCCAAATGGCTTTCTTTCTTTGGCCAAATATCGGGGTCCCAACAAACTTAGCAAAGATTTTACCATTTCTATCTCTTTTAAGTACATAACATGAATCATGAATGTTATCCTTAGACGATTTACTCAAGAAACAATCATTCGCTAGATGTCCTACTTCATGGCATTTGTAACAAAATTTACCATTAGATTTAACAAAACGCGGAGCCTTGTTATTTATTTTCTTGTTCTTTTTAGGGATATAACCTAAACCTTCTTTATTATATGAGCATCTTTGACTACCTAAAATCTTATTTAAGGTGTCCTTACCCTTAAAGCATCTATCTAAACTTTGACTTAATTTGTTCACTTGCTTTTTAAGTTCATCATTCTCAACAATTAAATTTCCATGACATGAACTAGCACTAGAGCATGATAAATCAATTAAATCACAACATGAAGTAGATATGCTTGATTTTTCTACATGAGATGAGGTATTTGCTAGTCTAGGCAAGTCATTTATAAAATCACACTCAATACCAATATCATTTGTTAATTTTGAATTATTCTTGGCAAGTAGAATTTCATGATCCTCCTTTAGCTCATCATATGAATTCTTGAGAGTTAGGAATTCTTTCTTTAAAACCTTAAATTTGGATTTTTCTTTGCCAAGATATTCATTTAATTCTTCTAGCATGTCCATTAACTCATCATATGATGGTTCATTATCTTCATTAGAGTTTACCTTGGTTTCTCCTCTAGCCATGAGGCATAAAGGAGTGACGAATGGAGATGAGGCCTCTTTGATAGCAACACCGGCAAAACCTTTCTTCTTTGAGGGAGTCTCTTCTTCGGATGAGTGGAGTCCGAATATTCTTCTTCGGAATCCCATTCCCCAATGTGAGCTTCACCCTTGCCGTCCTTTTGGAATTTCTTGAATAGCTTCTTCTTGCCTTGAGAGAACTTCTTCTTCTTGGGTGATTTGTCTTTGTCATCCTTCTTCTTGGGGCAATGCGAGGCGATATGTCCCTTTTCATCACATTCATAACACCGAATATTAGCATAATGGTTAGTGTTAGAATTTTGCCCTTTCTTGTACCTTTGCGGACCGCTAAAGCTCGATCGCCTTCTCATAAATTTCTTCATCCTTCTCACGAGGAGTGCCATTTCCTCCTCGGTGTCTTCATCTTCGGAGTCCTCATCACTTGACTCCGCCTTTGCCTTGAAGGCGATGTTTTTCTTCTTTGATGAGCTTTGTTCTAATAATTCTTCCTTGTCTTTCTTGTATAGCTCATTTGTGATGAGATTACCGAGAAGTCCGGTTGGCGTCATCCTTGGTAATTCCGGCGAGTTGAGGAATAAAGTAACCAATGTCTCATATTTCTCCGGAAGGGCCCTAAGCATCTTTCGAACAATATCAAAGTCGGTTAGTGATGCACCAAGGCCTTTAAGTTCGTTTACTATGTTATTTAACCGTGAGTACATTTCATTAATGTTCTCATGAGGTAACATAATAAAACTCTCATATTTGATCCGAAGCATATGCAATTTGGCTTCTTTGACCGAGGATGTGCCCTCATGAATTTCCGAGAGGGTTATCCAAATCTCATGAGCGGTTTCGAGGTTGCTCACTCGGTTGAACTCATCCGCGTTCAAAGCACCAAATAGAGCGTTCATAGCTTGAGCATTGAGATGAATGTTTCGCTCAATTTGTTCCGTTGTAAGTGGGGGATTAGCTCCCGGAGCGATACCTTCATCTACAATTCTCCATATGCTTGGGCTCATGGCCTTAAGATAAACGGTCATGCGAATTTTCCAATATGCATAATTTGTGCCAACGAAAAATGGAGCTTTACCTATCGACACCCCATCACTAGCCATCCTTACTCTTAGGCGGTAAAGCCCTAAATAAGAGTCCTTGCTCTGATACCACTTGTAAGATCGAGGATGAGCCTAGAGGGGGGGTGAATAGGCTATTCTAAATTTTCTATCACTAAATTCAAGTTTAATGATTGCTAAGAACAAGAGACAATTTTACCGAATTCAATTCTTTAACAATTTTAGTGATCACAAGATGATATTTCTACACAAGAATATAAATGACTAAGCAAGTAGCACAATAGAATCAAATTGCAAGTATTTCTCAAGAGTGAAAGACATGCAAACCACAAATGAAGGACAAAAGAATTTTTCCCGTGGTCTCGGAGACTTGCCGGTCTCCCCTACTCCACGTTGAGGTAGCTTGAATTTCTTCAAGCCGGCTCCACTCGCTTGAGCCTTCCCCTATCACTAGTGATAGCTCTTCCCCGCTCCGGGTAGGCGAGCTTCGTGCCTTCACAACCGCCCGGGTCTTCACACAACCTTCTTCGTGAAGATCACCGGAGCCTCACGCCTCCAAGCCGTCTAGGAGGCGGCAACCTCCAAGAGTAACAAACTTGATGCGGGCTTGAATCTCAAGAGTGCAATCAATATGGCTCACTAATGCAATGCACTCAATTTTAGCTCTCCAACACTCAAGAATCAAGAATTCAATGCACAAGAGAGTGGAGAGTGTTTCTAGGGCTCAAGTGTATTCAATGGAGTCACCAACCAGCCCTACATACAGGTGGGGGGGGTATTTATAACCCCACCCCACACAAACTAGCCGTTATCTGCACTTTACCTCGAATTGCGCGCAAGGCGGTACTTACCGCCTCTAAGGGCAGTAGATCAAGACCATGTGTAATGGCTATCTGGCGTAATAATCGCACCGACACGTAGCCGTTCTGGCGTTTTTATATATGTCCCGATACTCGCCCATGGGTGTGTAGTATCGCACCGCCAATCAAAATGGATACGTTTCGAATAAAGCTATCAAGAGTATAGGTCTTGATAGTACGCATTTGCGGTACTACCGTAACCCGAGCGGTAGTGCCGCCATGTGGGTTCCGAGCAAAACAAATAAATCATCCCATGGAATTTTGCTACCGCTATATAACATCCGGTAGTACCGCGAATCTGCGTACTACCGCTATCTCTGCCAGTAGCGCTTGGGACTTGAGGCGATTTAAACCGATTTTTCTCGAATGCATGCTTGAGCAAATGAACTATTGAGCCATATGTTATGCACTTTCAAGATTCAAAGACCCATATCAAGTCCTCTTGATAGTACGGCTACTATCCTAATAATCCGATCTTTTTCCAACTCCGAGATCGGTGAAAAGACTAGAAAATACATCTAAATTTTATACCTTCACTTCTTTTGCTTCTTTTGCGCGTACTCCTTCTATTCTTGCACTTGAGGCCATCCAACATCTTTCGAGGAATACATTTATCCTGTTTCCAACTTACTTGCACAAACATCATTAGTCTTTTTCGCGTGATTGTCATTAATTATCAAAATCAACACCGCATGGGGGCCTAGATGCTTTCAGTCGGCCCGTACTCTGAATTAAATTTTTATTTATCGCATGGTTATGGTCCATACAGTTATGATCTGTGTGTACTAGCTATTGATCCAGGGACTAGTACAGGTAAACACAGATGGGGCCCGTATCCTTTTTGCGGGTTCCGACAGAATGGTATCAGAGCCAAGACTGCAGAACGTGACCTTAGTTAGAATGGTCAAACCTTAAGGACTTATTTTGAAATAACAAAGTATTTCGAAAAAAAAAATTCTACTCTCATCTTGTTCTATCTTATCCTTACCTCATTTAAAAAGTTATTTCTACACTCTTTCCTTGTCAAAAGATAGATTGTCAAAGTTGGCATTGAGCAAAGCGAAGGATATACAGGCATTCTTCAGAGTTTACTCCAGCATCTGCACTACAAATGTCGGCCAATCTACGCCACGAAAGAAGAACATCACAAAAGTCACATACTCTTCGAAGTCTACTACAACCTTTGCCCCGAAGACCATGAATATCAAGACTAGAAGAATACCCTAATTAAGCTCTAGGCCAAGCTATCCATTTCAGTAGATGACATTGTGAGCTATTCTATTTCCTCTTTTGTTGACAGCCGCAATAAAAAATTTTATTATAATAAAATAAAGTTAGTATTTATTGCTTCTTTGTTGGATGTGAAAATTTTATCCCCCTTAATCTCATGCTTCTTCTTTCCTATCTTTTTGTAACCAGAAAATGGTGAACACCCGTAGCAGAGGCCATGGTGATGTTGGAGCTGGTAGTAGTGGTATTGGTCGCGCAGAGGTCGTGGGCAAACTCAACACCGCCAACAATCAATCACCGCCGGACAAGGGAACCCAAGACAAATTCCTTCCCCTGTTGGAGAGCCGAGTATCCAACAGCTACTGACTATGCATCTTCAAGTACTTCAAGGCATAGCCAATAACTTCAATAATCAAGCCCAACCTCACCAACCGCAATCCAAGTTCGGAGAGTTTATGCGCACAAGACCTTCCACCTTTGCGGGGTCGACTGATCCACTAGTCGCAAATGATTGGATCAAAGAAATGAACCGGAAGTTGACATTAGCTTAGTGTGATGACCATGAAAGCGTCAACTTCGCTGGACATCAACTGCAGGGTAGTGCCGCCGCCTGGTGGGAGAATTTCTGTGCTTCCCATCCAAATGCACCGCCATTACCAGGAAGAATTTGTTCAAGTTTTAGGATGCTCATATTCCCAAAGAAGTTATGGAAATGAAGAGGCGAGAATTCCATAGGCTCCAACAGGGTAATATGACCATGACTGACTATTTGCATAAGTTCAACCAATTGGCTCGATATGCTCCAACTGAAGTAGCTAATGAGGCCGACAAGATTTGGAAATTCATGGAAGGGATGGACCCGGAGATCAAGGCTTTACTGGCTTGCAATGATTATGCCACTTTCCAACAACAAGTGAACAAAGCTCTGGCTCAAGAGGACATACAGCATCAGCGAAATGAGGATCGTAAGAGAAAGCTAGCAATTCAAGGTCAACATGTAGCCAGTGGGTCTAGGCCAAGGTTTGGACAATTTCGAGCTAGCAAGTCACGGCTCAGCAAGTGCAAAGAACCATGATGTCTCTGACCTCGTCCGACATAAAGCAGACACCCGTCAAAACACCGTTATTTCACCAAAGAAAAGCTAACAATACAGCAGACAAAAAGGCTTCAATTGCCATCAAAGGGACATTATGCAACCAAGTGTCCTCAAAGGCGCCAAACATAGCTCCAGTTCCATTCAACTTGGGATCACCACAGCCTTACACCAAGTCGGGGTTGTGGTAACCCTCGGACTCCTGTAACCCCAATCGAAATGGAAAGAGCCATGTGAACCATATCTCTTCTAAAAAGCGCAAGAAGCTCGAATGTAGTGATGGGTACGTTTCTCGTAAACTCTGTACCTGCTACAATTTTGTTTGACTCTGGTGCATCTTATTCATTCATATCCAAGGGTTTTGTGGAAAGGAACCATTGGGATACAATGAACCTAAAGAACCCTATGATAGTAAAATCCCCAGGAAAAGAAATAATGACTAAAAAGGTATGTCCCAAGCTAGTAATAGAAATTAATGGAGTGAAATTTCTAGCAAACCTTATCCTATTAGATTCCTAGGGAATAGATGTAATACTTGGTATGGACTGGTTAACCAAACATGAAGGACAAATTAATTGTGCCAACCATACCATATCTCTTATCAATAAAGATGGAGCCCGAGTATGCTTCTTATCTGACCTTGCCTCAAGACCGACCAGTTTGTTGAATCAGTTAAAGGAAATAACATTGGAATCAGTACCAGTAGCAAAAGAATACCCTGATGTCTTTCCTGATGACTTGCCAGGCATGCCACCAGATCGAGATATAGAGTTTGTTATTAACTTAGTTCCTGGTACAACCCCAATCCATCAGAGACCCTATCGGTTGTCTGCTAACCTATTAATGGAATTAAAGAAGCAAGTTGAAGAATTACAAAAGAAAGGTTTCATTCGCCCTAGTTCATCACCTTGGGGAGCTCCAGTCATTTTTGTGAAAAAGAAGGATAATACCCTGAGAATGTGTATCGATTATAGATCTTTGAATGAAGTGACAATCAAAAACAAGTACCTATTGCCAAGGATCGATGATCTATTTGACCAACTCAAGGGAGCTTGTGTTTTCTCAAAAATAGATTTAAGATCAGGGTACCATCAGATTAAAATTAAGAAGGAAGATATTCCTAAGACTGCCTTCACCACTCGGTATGGACTTTACGAGTTCACCGTGATGTCCTTCAGATTGACCAATGCACCAAATTTATTTTATGCATTTGATGAACAAGGTGTTCATGGAATTTTTGGACAAATTTGTAGTTATCTTCATCGATGATATTCTGATATACTCCAAAGATGAGGGAGAATATGAGAAGCATCTGCGTTTAGTTTTGGAAAAACTCAGGGAACATAAGCTTTATGCCAAGGTCAGCAAATACGAGTTTTGGATAAAAGAAGTCTCTTTCTTGGGCCATGTTATTTCAGCTAGAGGAGTTGCTGTTGACCCGAGTAAAGTAAAGGATGTACTTGATTGGAAGCAACCCAAATCAGTAACTCAAATTAGAAGTTTTCTTGGTTTGGCTGGATATTATAGAAAATTCATAGAAGATTTTTCCAAAATTACGAAACCACTTACACAACTATTAAAGAAAGAAAAGAAGTTTGAATGGACCCAGTCGTGCGAAGATAGTTTCCAAGCGCTCAAGAAGAAACTAACCTCTGCTCCAGTATTGACGTTACCCGATATACAAAAGGACTTTGTGGTTCATTGTGATGCTTCGAAGCAAGGTTTAGGTTGTGTGTTGATGCAAGAAGGTAAAGTGGTGGCTTATGCATCTAGGCAGTTACGCCCTCACGAGGAAAATTACCCTACTCATGATTTGGAATTAGCAGCCGTAGTACATGCCCTGAAAATTTGGAGGCATTACCTCATCGGGAATCGAACTGAGATATACACTGACCATAAGAGCTTAAAGTATATATTCACTCAACCAGATTTAAATATGAGGCAAAGAAGATGGTTGGAGCTGATAAAGGATTATGATGTTGGAATCCATTATCACCCTGGGAAAGCTAATGTAGTGGCCGATGCTCTGAGTAGGAAGAATTATTGTAATAGTATATTAGTTAAGGAAAGCCAGCCAGCTTTGCATGAAGAATTCAAGAAAATGAATTTGGAGATAGTGGAGCAAGGATACATTAATATGATGGAACTGCAACCTACCTTTGAGGACCAAATTCGAGAAGCTCAGAAGGAAGATGCAGAGGTTTTGGAAATTATTGAGAGGATGAAGAAAGGAAAAGCTCCAGGATTTTCAATAGATGAAAAAGGTACCCTATGGTTTGGGAAAAGAATTTTTGTACCCAATAAGAAAGAAATCAAGGAAATGATCTTAAAAGAAGCTCATGACACCGCCTATTCCATACATTCAGGAAGTACTAAAATGTATTTGGATTTGAAAGTATCGTACTGGTGGACCAGTATGAAGAGAGAAATTGCAGAGTTTGTTGCTATGTGCGATATCTGCCAACGGGTGAAAGCTGAGCATTAGAGACCTGCAGGATTACTACAACCGTTAAAAATTCCCGAATGGAAATGGGAAGAAGTTGGAATGGATTTCATTACTGGATTACCAAGGACTCAATCTGGATATGATTCAATCTGGGTTATAGTTGATCGTCTGACTAAATCTGCTCATTTTATTCCTGTTAAAACCAGCTACACTGGGGACAAATTGGCAGATGTAACATCCCAAATTTTGGCTTTTTATTTATTTAATATTATTTATTTTAATTTATGATTTTTATGAATTTTTTGGATTTATTGTGATTTTTCTAAGATTTATTTGAATTATTTCTAAATTAAGTGTATTGCTATTTGTCAAAATTAACTATAAATAGATGAGTTTAAAATAAAGATTTTCCATAAATATTTTATTTAAGTCTGGAATGTCTCAAAGTATTTTTGAGAAATTTCTTGAATTTTTCCAAGTGTTTATCTGCTCTAAATAAATTAAAACTAATTTCCTCAATTATTTTAATTGGAAAATACGTAAAACCGGTTGGAATAGTAATGGGCCAAGTCCACTACTGTGCACGGTTAGCCCCACCCGCTATGCCCAACCGCTGCAGCCATTCACCGCTTTTCTAAAAGAGTCAGGCCGACCATTGATTCCGACGCGCTCGTGCCGATGCCGGGCTCGCTCGCCGAAACTCGGCCGTCAGATGGGGCATGCGTCGCCCATCCAGTCATCTTCTCCAGAGCGTAGCCGAGCGGGACTCTGGCGCCGCCGCCGTAATCGTCATGAACTCGGAGCTTTCCCGTGCGAGATGAGGGCGCCCGAGACTATTTAAGTTGCGATCGCATCGCCATGAATAAGCAACCAAAGCCCTAGGGTCTAGCCGAAATCGTCGTAATTTCGCCGCAATCCGAGGTTTCCGTCGAGCGCCGCCGCGAGGAGGAAGTTGCCGATTCATCGCCGTTGAGCACCCGCAAGGCTTGGGACCAGTCGCATCGGTTTCGTCGTTGCTCGGAGCACCTTGTGCGCGCCTCCGTTCCGCTAGAGCATCACCGGAGAGCCGCATCACCGAGAGACCTTACCACCACCGGAGAAGAAGGTTGCACCGCCGCCGTACCCGTGCTCAAGTGGTGAATCCGACCGCGTCATTGTGATCACCACGCCGAGATCTACCCGCCGGTACCATCCTTGCCCACCGGCGGCGACCGTAGGGCCCCGTGCTGGTGGTGGTGACGTAGACTGTTAGTTCGTCGACACGTGGCGCCATGTGGCACAGATTGCTTGTGTGGCGCTGAGGTGGCACTGCGTTGTAGCTGCGTCACTGCCCAGTCATCCATCGCACCGGTGTGCACGTCAGCAGTGCGGGGTCCACCAGACAGTGGCATGGATTCGGTGAACCGGGTCCATGGACCAGAGCCACGTGTCAGCACCACACTGGTCCAGGTCAAGAGATGACGTCAGCTGACGCAATAAATCAGAATTTTCTTTTATAAAATAATTCGGATTAATATTTGATTTTCTGATTTTATGTATTTTTAGGATTTTGAATTTTCCGGGAGCTCGTTCTTCCTCATACGAACTCCGACTGAGGTGATTCAAATTCCTAAAAATTTGTAAAATTGAGATCTTTCTAATGGTAGCTTTTATTTGAATTTTTGAGTTCATTTGTTCATTGGTTTTGGTATTTATTTGCTATTTCTTCTCGATTCGCGTAGACGTTGAGTTGAGCGAGGTTTCGGAGGAGGAATTACCATTTCAAGAGCAATCTTCGGAGCAATATCAGGAGCTTAAGTAAGGCAAGTTGTGCTTTGATCATGTTGCACCCATGTTTGCAAAACTGCTATTTTGATCTACTTTATTGCATGATATTTTACGTGTACAAATGATTTCAACTTAACTTTGGGATTAGTTAATGTACCCTTTTGAATTACACCCTACCTTGTTATTTGTATGCCATAATCCACTTGTCACCTTAGGTTGGTTCATTATAGTTGGTTAATACTGAAATCAACATGGATGGTTAGATCGGAATAGAAATGCTTAGCCATGCCATGTCATCACATGTACATGAAATGTTGAGTATAAACTTTGACTAATGGAATATGGAACAATGATGATAACTTGTGTGTCATGTGTGGTCACACAAAGAGATTGAGTTGTTGTGGCGGGGAGGTCACACAACGATGTTGATTTGTGAATAGCACGTGGTGCTTGGTAACCAACCGGGGGTTTAATCATTTTAAGATTGAAGCAAGTGGAAGGGGCAAGTGTGCCAGGGTGGGCTCAGAGGAGCTGAGGGTATGTGTATGTCTTGCAAATAGGGTATGTGTATACCTTGCGAGCCTTTGACCTGAGTCTATCATGCAACCACATGTCTGTTATGGGGCAGCCTAGCTGACTAATTTGCAAATGCTTAACTTGAGTGCTATCGTGGTGGCGTGAGACCCGTGGTGGTAACCATCCATGCTCGGGAGTGGCTCACATGGCGCAAGAGGGGGCCTGTTGTAGGTGGTGTAACCCTTGATGTTGAAACCTTAATGGGTAGCACTGGGTTAAGAGGATGCATTGTAAAGGCTTTGTTATAATCGTTCACCTATGTGGTGCATGGTTGTATCATGTGGGTAAAGTGCATAACCTTTGCAGAGTGTACAAACTATTCGGATAGCCGTGCTCACGGTATTGAGCAATGCTCGGGAATTACAGTCAAGGGGTAGTTAATTAAAATGAACAACGGGAAGGGATGGCAGGATGCCACGTGGATATTGGAACTTGCTTTAGGATGGAAACTTGGGTTTATTTGAGAATCACTGAATCTATTTACTTGTATTTTTTGTTTTACTGTCTTTTCAATCTATGTATCGTATGTGTTCTCAAATGCTGCTTTATTGCAAATGAACCCTTAGCCTTTCCTTTGGAATAAGCCCGCATATAGCTATGATAGAATTGCATTTTGTGCACAACTTGTTGAGTACGTGTTGGTGTACTCACCCTTGCTTAAACAACCAACAACAGTGGAGGAAACATCGTCGTTATTGGAGGAGGACATTCAGGTGGACACGAGTCACTAGGCCACTCCTAGTCAGCTGCCTGTGGTGTGCTGATGGGACATCTACGTCTTCTACTGTCTTTCCGCTGCATTTATCTCATTGGTCTTATTATCGCCTTGTGAGGCTGAATATTGTAAGTGATCATAAGATCATGCACTAGTTATATTCAATAAATAAGTCTTATTATTATTCTTATCGTTGTGTATGATATGATGCTTACCGATGTTAAGCTGTGTGCACTAGCGATTGATCCTGGGACTAGTGCGGCAAAACACAGCGGATTCGAATTGGTGAATTCGGGTCCTTACAGAGGTGGTATCAGAGCATACTGACTGTAGGTCTTGGCCTTAGATAGTTGGTCGTCCCTATAGGTCCTTCAAAATTATTTTCTAAAATAAAAGACCCAACCTAGAAGAATAATGTGTTCTTGACTTATCTCATTCATCTATCTCTGCCCTTACCAAAAATTCTTCCTTGTCCCTTGCTGAAATTTCTTTTTTTTTTCTTACCTCTGCTGAATTGAGTTAAAATCTTACCTGAGTTATCTTGAGAAGAAAACGATATACCACACTTTAGGAGATGTCATCAAGTGCCTGCTGCTACCATACCGACCATGAAGGAAAGAATCATCAAGCTCATGGAGGAGCGGATCAACGAAGTGTATTAAAAACTAGAAGACTCAAGGCTTCAAGTAACCAGCTGAGACTCATGTGGGAGTCGCGTTTCCTAAGAAAGGAGAGTCACCCATGTAGACGGTAGTTGTTGTGTGGATAGGTCAAATTGGTTCTTCATTGATTGCTGAGTGTGCAGTATGCGTTGCAAAGCTTTTAGGCTTATATAAGTAGCCATACCAAGTTACTAATATTGATTGCTTAAGTTATTGGGTTAAACCTATCTCCCCTATGTTAGGCTTCTTGCTCCTTACCTATGCTATTTTCCTCTTCCCTAGCCCCCTTGAGATAATCAAGCAGATGGTTCGGCCAAGGATAGTAATGGAGCTGGTGGAAGTAGAAATCAACTCGGTAGAGACTCCAAGGATGAATTAGTTTTTCAACCGTCACTATCGATAGATACGCGGAGTTTCAAAGAGTTTTTGGCCGCTGCATCTAGCTTGAGGCAAGCAATGATGAATCAAATACAGAATGGGACTAATCAAGTTAATGCCAAAAAACATCTCGAATATTAATAATAATCCTGTGTTGACTCAAGGTTATTAGAAGTTATAAAGACTCGCCCACCAACGCTTTTAAGTAAATATTTCGCCTTTAGAAGCCGAGGATTGGCTCGAGACTATGGAGAGAAACGCTACCCCGCACCTTGTTCAAATCTAGGCATTGTTCCAGAAGTATCACAACCGCATAATTTAGAAAATTATGCGTGCATTCACTGTGGAGAACAAGGACATACCGCTGACGAGCATGCGATCAATTGCTCTAGTTGCAAAGGAAGTCATCCAATTGGAAAATATCCTATGAGCAACATCACATGTTACCTTGGTACGCACCATCCTGAACCTATTGACCTTAATCAGGAAACCAGTAAGTGGCCATCACCCACAGTAGGTCTCTTGTATGGTGAAGAAGATCGTTTCACTAGGGGATGTGTTGCGAATCAGGAAGTAATGAATCACAGGAGGAGCAAGATTGAGTGCTACAATCACATCGAAAAGGCCATTATGCTAATCAATGTCCACAGAGAAGACAATATTTCCTATAGCCGTGGATATACCGGAAGTTACCTCACCAAAGACATAACGCTAAGAGTGAGCGCTAAATTGCGAGAGAAATTTGCCTAAAGAACTAATTGAAGAAAAGGCGTCTAGGTAAAAGATACTCGTTCTAATCAACGAATGCTCAAGAAAGAAAGTTCACCCTAGACTCGCTATAATTGCTACAAATCTAAGCATATTGCCAACAAATGCCCCAAAGGAAAGCAATCGCAATGGCTCAAGTCAATTACAACTCCGTCCCTGTTAAAACCCCAACGCCAGTGCTAAATAAGGAAAGTTAGGAGCCATGAGTTTACTTGGGGCGATATCGTAACCATATTTGCAAAGAAAAGAGATTAGTAATGAATTCCATGTAAAGGTTTTCTTGTCGAAAGAAATGAAGCAGGAATGGTTAATACATTGGTATACGGAGTATTGGAATGAAGAGCAATAATATAAATTAATGAGTTAGATGTCTCTAAGAATAATCTGTGTTAAGGGTTTATCTAAAATGATGCATGTGAAATGGTGGCTATTTTAAGTGGTACCCAAAGATAATGTCATTAATCGAAAGATTTGTCAGTATCAGTAAATGCTCAGTTGTGCTAGATTTAACCAGGATGTTGAGAATTCAGTGCTTGTTGAGAGAGTAGAGTTCCAAGCAAATTATATTGTGTTGGATATTTAGGTTATTCTTGAAATTATTTAGATGCTCAAACATAAGGCTATTTTGGTGAAGAGTATATTGATTTAAAACCCTGAAAAGAAGAAGAAGGGAAAATTCAAGTGATAATAGTTCGTGTTAGCCAACTGATGGATAATGGTGTGGAATTTGCCAATTAGAAGATGCGCTAAATGTCAAAAAAAATACTTTGATATATTTTCCAAGAAATTGCCTGGCATGCCGTCATATCAAATGATCAAGTTCGTGAGCAAATTAGTGCCCGTACAAATTTAATAGTGAAAAAAAACATGTCAGATGTCTACTAAGAAATTAGTGGGAAATAGAAAAGCATATCAAAACGTACTAGGAATAGTTTTGAGAAGACTTAGTACGTCACTATGGGAGCTCTTAATTACCAAAGAAGAAAATGGAGGATCGGGGAAATGCACTGAATCGTGCTTTAAATAAGGAGAAGATTGAAAAACAAGTACCCAACATCAAGATCGACAACGAGGTTGGACAGTTGAGAAGAGAGTTGGAATTTCTCTAGGATAAAACTTCGATTAGGCTATCAGTAGTTGAGGAGTCATGTGAAGGATGATTCTAGGATTGCGTTCTCTACGCGATATGGACAGTATAGTTTTGGCCATGTCTCCTGGATTGACCAATGCCCCCGCATATTTCATGAACATAAGGAGTACGGTGTTTATGGGTTATTTGGATAAAATCATGGTTGCCATGTAGATGACATTCTAGTATGCTCTGAGACAAGAGGAAACACATGCGGAACCTTGAGATGAGTTATTGCGAGAGCAGCAGTCGTACGCTAGAGTTCAACAAGTATGATTTCTGGAAGAAAAGGATGAAATCTCGTTAGTCACGCAAAGGCTGCTAAAGGAGTTAATGTTAAACCAAGTAAGGTAGAAGTTGTGTTACATTGAAAGCAATCAGAGTTCGTTACTTAGATTCGAAGTTCTGGAAATAGCAGGATAGTAACGATGGTTCATAAGAAAGGTTTTTCGACAGTAGCTAGACCTCTTGTGTGATTGTTGAAGAGGAAAAGTTGTATGGACATCAGAGTAATGAAAAGGGTTTTTGGAAGTTGAAGAAGCGGTTACCATTAACGCATGTGTTAGTATTACTAGTTGTGCGGAGCAGTTTCAACATATAAGAATGATGCTTCTAGACATAATCTAAGAAGTGAACCGACGTTGTTGCATAAACGATGAGGCGCTTGAAATTACCCCACGATGACTTGGAGCTAGCCGCTAGAAAAGAAAGAAAAATGGTGTCACTAACTCATCAAAATAGATATGAACCTTAAGAGTCTAAATCATATATTTACCTACCAAACCTTAATATGGAATAAAGAAAATGGCTGGAAATAATCAAAGATTCTAGTGTCGAACCCATGGGAATTCTCGTAGGACCAATGTGGTGGCCGACGCTTGAGTTATGAGGCCTGCGTGAATATGTTGGTAATAAGCGGTTAACCGAGTTGTGCAAAGAATTTAAGAGGTTGAAATTGAAGGTCGCTCCACAAGGTTCCATAGTTTGCCTTGGAAATAAAACCAACATTTAAAGATCGATCACGGAGGTTGAAAAGAGAAGAAATACAAAATCAAGTTAAAAAACTTAGCCAAGAAATGTAAGTTTGAACGATTAGGATGCCATGAGGATTTAAGGTCGAACCAGTGTGCCGGATAGGAAAATCTTAAGCAGATGAAACTTGAGGAAACCCACGATTCTAAGTATTCGATCTGCTCGTAAAGTGCTAAGATGTAATGAGGTTTAAAAGAAAAGTTGGTGTCCTAAGGTGAAGAGCGAAACTATTGGATATGATGATTGATGTGATGTGTATCAGAAAATAAAGGCAATGCATTAGAGACCTAAAGGTTCGTTGCAAATCATTGTAGATCCCTATAGGAGGCAGATCATTAAAAAGGATCCCTAGTGCGAATTGACCCTAAAAGATACGAATTCGGAGGAATCATTATTGATTAATTGATCAGAGTTGCTCATTCCATACCGTCAAGGCTATGTAGTCAAAAGATCATTTGGCGATCAAGATATGTCGTGATTGAGGATCGCATCAGAGCTAAGAAGATTGTGTCCGATAGAGGTATTCAATCTATCTCGAGGTTTTAGAATAAGTTATGTGAAGTAATGAGAACTCGCTCAATTTCAAGATCGCTTATTATCCGCAGATAGATGACCAAATAGAAAGAGTTAATCGATTCGGGAGATATGTTGAGAGCGGTGCGTTAGCTTACGCCACGCCTTGGGATAAAAGCTTGCTATATGCGATTTCAGCTTATAACAATAGTTATCGAGCTAGTTTGCAAATGTCACCATTCAAGTCTTATATGGTCGTGCTGTTGTACCTCGTTGTTGGAATGGAACGGAGAGCGCTCAGGTGTTTGGGCCCGAGATTCTCGGGGAGGCCGAAAAGAAGTTACCATGATCGTGAAAGGTCGAAACAAAGACAATGAGACAGTAAGAGTTATGCCGACAATCGCCGTCGTGATTTAAGTTTCAACCCAATGATTTCGTACCTTAGAGTTACTCCTCTTAAAGGTGTGAAAAGGTTCCATGTCAAAGGAAGCTCGCACCTAGGTATGTAGGACCATTTAAAATCCTAAGCCGAGGAGAGGTTGCATATCGCTTGGAGTTGCCGCAATCATTAGCAGAGTCCATGATGTGTTCTGTGTCATGACTTAAGAAATGTCTTAGAGTGCCAGCCGAGCAAACACCGATAGAAGCAATTGAGTTGCAGGAGGATTTGACCTACACAGGGTAGCCGATTAAGATTTTAGACGTAATGGAGCGTAGGACTAGAAATAAACACATTCGCCTTTGCAGAGTTCAATGGAGTAACCATTCAGAAACCGAAGCAACCTAGGAGCGTGAAAGAGGAATTGAAGGCAGAATTTCCAAACCTATTCTCTAGCCAGCCCTAAATCTCGGGGTCGAGATTCCGTTAAGGGGGGAGGTTTGTAACATCACAAATTTTGGCTTTTTATTTATTTAATATTATTTATTTCAATTTATGATTTTTATGAATTTTATGGATTTATTGTGATTTTTCTGAGATTTATTTGAATTATTTCTAAATTAAGTGTATTGCTATTTGCCAAAAATTAACTATAAATAGATGAGTTTAAAATAAAGATTTTCCATAAATATTTTATTTAAGTCTGGAATGTCTCAAAGTATTTTTAAGAAATTTCTTGAATTTTTCCAAGTGTTTATCTGCTCTAAATAAATTAAAACTAATTTCCTCAATTATTTTAATTGGAAAATACGTAAAACCGGTTGGAATAGTAATGGGCCAAACCCACTCATCGCACGGTTAGCCCAATTGCTATGCCCAACCGCAAGCAATTGCTCGCCCGCTTTTCCAAAAGAGTTGCGCCGACCGCTGATTCCGATCGGCGCCGTGTCGGTCGGGCCTGCCTCTGGTCGAACTCGCCGCCGATGGGCATGCGTCGCCCATCCGGTCATCTTCTCCAGAGCGTAGCCGAAGCGAGACTCGTGCCGCCACAGAATCATCACGAACTCTGAGCTTTCCCGCGGGATGAGGGTGCCCGAGACTATTTGTTGCGCGATCAAGATCGCCATGAATAAGCAACCAAAGCCCTAGGGTCTAGCCGAATCGCCGTAATTTCGCCGCAATCCGAGGTTTCGCCGAAGCGCCACCGCGAGGAGGAAGTCGCCGATTCATCGCCGCTGAGCACCGCAAGGCTTGGGACCAACAGATCGGTTTCGCTGCTGCTCAGAGCACCTTGCGCGCCTGCTCCGCTTAGAGCATCACCGAGAGCCGATCACCGAGAGACCTTACGCCACGGAGAAGAAGGTTGCGCCGCCACTGCATCTGCTTCTCAAGTGGTGAATCCGACCGCGTCATTGTGATCACCACGCCGAGATCTATCCGCCGGTACCATCCTTGCCCGCTGGGTGGAAGCAAGTGGAAGGGGCAAGTGTGCCAGGGTGGGCTCAGAGGAGCTGAGGGTATGTGTATGTCTTGCTTTAATCAATCCTATGGACTTAACCTTGCGAGCCTTTGACTGAGTCTATCATGCAACCACATGTTCATATGGGCAGCCTAGCCGACTAATTTGCAAATACTTAACTTGAGTGCTATCGTGGTGGCGTGAGATCCGTGGTGGTAACCATCCATGCTCGGAGTGGCTCACATGGCCCAAGAGGGGCCTGTTGTGGTAGTGTAACCTTCTGTTGAAACCTTAGTGGGTAGCATCGGGTTAAGAGGATGCATTGTAAAGGCTTTGTTATAATCGTTCACCGTGTGGTGCATGGTTGTATCATGTGGGTAAAGTGCATAACCTCTCGCAGAGTGTACAAACTATTCTGGATAGCCGTGTTTCACTAGATTGAGCAATGCTCGAATTACAGTCAAGGGGTAGTTAATTAAAATGAACAACGGGAAGGGATGGCAGGATGCCACGTGGATATTGGAACTTGCTTTAGGATGGAAACTTGGGTTTATTTGAGAATCACTGAATCTATTTACTTGTATTTTTTGTTTTATCGTCTTTTCAATCTATGTATCGATGTGTTCTCAAATGTCGCTTTATTGCAAATGAACCCTTAGCCTTTCCTTTGGAATAAGCCCGCATATAGCTATGATAGAATTGCATTTTGTGCACAACTTGTTGAGTACGTGTTGGTGTACTCACCCTTGCTTAAACAACCAACAACAAAGGAGGAAACATCGTCGTTATTGGAGGAGGACATTCAGTGGACACGAGTCACTAGGCCACCCTAGTCACCGCCTGTGGTGTGTCGATGGGACATCTACGCCTTCTCCTGTCTTTCCAATGATTTATCTCATTGGTCTTATTATCGCCTTATGAGGCTGAATATTGTAAGTGATCATAAGATCATGCACTAGTTATATTCAATAAATAAGTCTTATTATTATTCTTATCGTTGTGTATGATATGATGCTTACCGATGTCAAGCTGTGTGCACTAGCGATTGATCCTGGGACTAGTGCGGCAAAACACAGTGGATTCAAATTGGTGAATTCGGGTCCTTACAGCAGAGTTGTACATGACAAAGGTAGTGTGTTTGCATGGAGTACCTAAGAAAATTGTGTCGGATAGAGGTACTCAGTTCACCTCAAAGTTTTGGCAAAAGTTGCATAGTTTATTGGGCACGAACCTTAACTTCGCACAAAGATATCATCCACAAACAGACGGCCGACCGAAGGGTAAATCAGGTTTTAGAAGATATGCTCAGATCCTGCGCTTTGACAAACAAGACAAGTTGGGATAAGAGTTTGCCTTATGCAGAGTTTTCATACAACAATGGGTATCAATCAAGTATTCA
This sequence comes from Guadua angustifolia, assembly GCA_036346375.1. Lineage (NCBI taxonomy): Eukaryota > Viridiplantae > Streptophyta > Magnoliopsida > Poales > Poaceae > Guadua > Guadua angustifolia. The sequence continues at coordinate 5,255,353 of CM070501.1, forward strand.
GATGTCACCTTTCGAGGCATTATATGGACACAAGTGTCGAACACCACTTTATTGGAAGGAAACTCGAGAAGGAAAAGTGTTTGGACCAGATGTACTCAAGGAGGCAGAAGAACAAGTGAGGTGGATCCAAAGAAAATTAAAAGTCGCTCAAAGTCGATGAAAGCTACTACCGATAACCGACGCCGGACTCAAATTTGCCGAGGGCGACTTTGTGTATCCGAAAGTTTCACCATTGAAAGGAATCAAACGATTTCGGGTTAGCGGAAAGCTTGCACCTAGATATATTGGACCGCTCAAAGTTTTGGCCGAAGAGGCGAGGTGGCGATCAATTGAATTACCACCACAACTAATCGACGACATGACGATTTCACGGTCTCGCTTGAAGAAATGTCTCGTAATTCCGTAAGAACGGATGTCTTTTGAGAAATTAGATTTAAAAGAAGACCTGTCGATCCGTAATATCCAACAAAATCTTGGAGGAAGCGTAACGCCGAACCGTGGTTTAGTAATCAAGTTTTGCAAGGTGCAATGGAGCAACCATACCGAGAAGAAAGCAACTCGAAGCGAGAAGAGGATCTCAGAGTGAAGTTTCGATCTTTTTCTTCTCCGTCCGAATCTCTTGGTCGAGATTCTCTTTAAGGGGTAGGTTTGTAACATCCTCATTTTTCATAAAAAATCAAATCAATCACCCAAGTAGCATTAGTAAAAAAAATTAAAAATAAAAAATAAAATAATAATATATTAAAATAAAATCATGTTTATAATAAAACATTTGAAAAATGAGAATGTTCTTTTCAAATATTTTCAAAAACTTGACTTATAAATTAAGTTTGTTAATTTTATAAAGATTTGTACAAGTGTCTCGATTTACTAAAAGAATTTTTGCAGAAAATCTATATATCAAAAAAAATTCCAAAACCAAATTTATTAGGTTCCAAATATTCCCTAATATTTTAGAGAATTTTTTTTAGGATTTTTAGAGTCTTTTTGCTATTTTAACCTAAGCGCATTTTCCTTCTCAACACTATTCAAATTCAATAACAAAAGAAAAACCAACGTGTCATGTGTATTGTACATCTTCCACAACCGTTTCCTAAATTAATCCTCATCAATCCAAAACCGTTTCCAAATTAATCCTCATCAATCCACAACCGTTTCCCAACTTAATCCTCATCAATCCACAGCAGTTTCCCAATTAAATCTTCCATTAATTTGTTCATAACCACAAAAGAAATATTCGTGTATCTGCTTTTTCATATCCCGCGATTTGCTACCTTTGGCCTTCCATTCGCGACTATAAGAAGGGCATTGGGAGCCTCTATTCATCACCAATCCATCCCTCCCCTTCCCGAGAGCCCTCTCATCCTCGTTCCACCAGATTTTTTTTGCAAAAGATCGAGTGTGTTCTTATTCAGACGTACTATTTTCTAGCCGCCGTCGCCGATTAGTCATCCCTCTGCCGCCATCGTCGTCGCCGGTGAGTTCACCGTGCCGCTCCGCCACCATTCGGCCGGACGGCCAGCCTCTGGACTTTCTTCCCTTCATGCCGGCTATCATTTGATGTTCTGTATCGCAGCTGCTACAGTAAATCGTGAGCTACAGTAAAAACACCGATCTGTTAGTTTGTACATGTCCTTTTCAACAATCTGTGAAATTTGTGAATTTCGTTGCAAACTCGATTCAGCTCTAAATTGTATGTAACAAATTTTGTTAATTAGTAAAAATTAATACCTATTCACGATAATTTTTATAAGATTTTATAAATAAATTTATCATGTCAAATTATTCATGAATATCTAAATTTATTTAATTTTGTATCTCTTAAAATATGTGTCCAAAAATGTTGAAATAAATTTTATAAATCATTTAAAATGCTAAACTATAGATCTGGAAGTTTTCATGAAGTTATGAATTAATTTGATTTTCTAAATTTTCCGAATGTGTGTTTATTCGTTGTTTTTCGTGCGATAGAAACGTTTGATGTCGACGCCATTGTCGATCCGCAAGAAGACGACTCTCTCCTCGCTAACCAAGGCAAGTTTCTAGCAAATTTTACAAGTTCCTTGGAGCATGTTGATCCATGTTTTGAAATGCTTTGTAGATTTACAAACTTGCATGCTATGTTGATTACAGAAATATATATATATATTATGATAGATTGTAGTTAAATACCTTGTTAATATGTATGCTTGCTACATATTAATCCATCTGTCCTTTGGCTGTCCTAGAATGATTAATTATGATATAAATGGCTTGACACCTTGTTTAGTATAATAGTAGTGCTTAGTTATGCTAAATACTATTTGTATGTTTAATTGAAGGCTTGTCACTTGAAGTTCTGAATGATTGAGTGAAAATATTATTTTAAAAGGGCAGTTGGAGCTGCCAGTTTAGTAAAATAAAAGAAAAGATTTGGTATTTAAAAACCTGAATAGGGTGGAAGGTTGCAAGGCGGGTGCAGAATGCACGAGACTCGGGTTTGAGTATGTACCACCCTAGTCACCCTAAGGACCGATCCCTTGTGATTGTCAAACAATGTACAACAGTGCGGCCGCGGGTTCCGGTATGGGACGGGCCTGGCCGAGTAGCTAGTGAAAACTTAATTAAGGCATGCCAGACGGTGGAGTAGGCGTGGTTGGAGCCACAGGAGTCCTACAGGCGCAAGAGGGGGCTTCCATTATGGTTGTAGCCATTTGACGGTGAAACCTCAGCGGGCGTGACTTAGTTAAGATGTAGCTAGAGAAATGGCCTTGTGATTTTCACTTGGGGTTATATGCCAAAGGAAGTGTATGACCAAAAGAGCGTAAATATCCTCATGTGTAAAGCGTGCAAACTCGCAGAGTAAACAAACTATTCGAATAGCCGTACCCACGGTCAAGGGTGGACAAAGGGCGTTGTCACATGGTAGATTTTCCCTATTTGGTTTCAAAATCAGATTTTTTTTTATAAAATGAAGCACGGTTGGAGCCGTGAATGTTTTGATTTGATAAAAGTCCGTGGTTGGAGCCACGAGGAAAAGATTTCAAAAGAAAACCACGGTTGGTGCTATGGAAAAGTATTTTTAAAATAAAACTATGGCCGATGCCGTGAGTTGGTTTATGTTTTGTTTTTCCACGGTTGGAGCCGTGTCCGGAAAAGTTTGATACTCTTATTTGTTAAAAGAAAATACCTTTGAAAACTGCTCTTCAAAATTCTAGTATAAAATTTTAAAAATTAGCTTTTGGCAAATTAACCAATTCCTTCCCTTGAATTAAACTACATACTGCATTTCTTTTGGGACTTGTTGAGTATGTTGCATACTCACCCTCGCTTTTCATTGCAGGGCTGCTTATTCCATAAAGCAGATCAGGAGATCAGAGATAGCTATCCAAGAGCCTGCATCCCACTGTTCGACATCTGCGATGAAGGCTTTGAAGAGGAGGATCATCCGGACGTCTAGGATCACGTTTTCTCCAGTCTTTGCCCGTACTCTGAATTAAATTTTTATTTATCGTATGGTTATGGTCCATACTGTTATGATCTGTGTGTACTAGCTATTGATCCAGGGACTAGTACAGGTAAACACAGCTGGGGCCCGTATCCTTTTTGCGGGTTCCGACAGAGGGGTACACATAGTTGTCTAGTTGTTCACGATTTCTTTTGCGTGATTTAAAAATTGTCCACATATTCCACGGTTCTCATCCATGCAAGCTAGGGGTACACATAGTTGTCTAGTTGTTCACGATTTTTTTTGCGTGATCTTTTCGAGATCTTAGTTGGAGTATTTTACGGAGAAAATTTTATTTTACGACCATTCACCCCACTCTGTTTGCCGTCTCGATCCTTCAACCTTTAATAGGAAAATTATGATCTTCTAGAAATGAGCCCATCTGATAATTCAAATGTTGTGCACGTGCTCTCGTCATAGGTCCTTACCAAGCATTTTATGGAGAAGTGTTATGTGTATCTATGAAAGTGATGTCCTCATCAATATTTTATGAACAAAATGTGAGTCATATGTTGTTACATGATGGTGATGTTGATAACATGTGTTGCACAATAATCAACTGAGGTGATAAATGATTTAGATTGAGGCAAGTGACGAGGCTATGAGCTTGGGTGGTTCAGTGTGACATTAGGTCGATATGCTGATGTGTAAATAAAAGTGACATGGTTGATGTGAACAAGTATATTGGATGTCTTGCCTTGATTTGTTAAGAAATTAAGCTTGTAAGCTATTAACTAGACCAATCATACAATCATATGTCTGTTATGGAATAGATCTAACTCAGTAAGCAATCAAGTCTTGACATGTGATGCCCCATGATGCAAATATGCATACGTCCATACTTTCTTGTTTAATATCTTAATTATTGGAAAGAATTATTAAGCCGTATCAAATATCAATAGGTGAACCTTTTCCTTAAACAATCTTCACTGTATTTACATGAGAACTACATACTACCTAATAGCAGGTCATTGCCTATTGTTAGAAGATTGCACAAATGTCAATTGGAGCTAAATTGTATCAATGTATCACGGTGGAACCAACCAAGAGGTGGGGGAGGATGGAAACCATATGGAAGGAATACAAGGCAGCATATGCCACCTAATAGGCCAAGCCCACTTAGGGTATCAGATGCATGAGCCCAAGTGGAA